>JAWQEG010004304.1:62500-159453 GCA_033782935.1 Petrolisthes cinctipes
AACAAAAGACGAGCGAGCATCCGCCACACTTAACCACGAAGAAGAGTGATTCTGTGGTGCCACCTGTTGTCGCATAGGATAAATACGGAGGGGAGGTTTCAGCAGGTTGTAGAAGCAGCAGCAGCAGGAGGTATACATGACATCCCCTGAGCACTGAATTACGCTGCGAGGCAATGCAAGCTCTGACTCTACCCGGAAAATCAATAGCTCAGAGAGAGTGTGTGTGTGTGTGTGAATATAGCATTAGAGAAACAAGGAGAGAGAGAGAGAGAGAGAGAGAGAGAGAGAGAGAGAGAGAGAGAGAGAGTGTGTGTGTGTGTGTGTGTGTGTGTGAATATAGCATTAGATAAACAAGGAACAGAGAGAGAGAAAGAGACGCAAGATGGTGCACGGGACAGATACAGTAGTTTGAGAGAGAGAGAGAGAGAGAGAGAGAGAGAGAGAGAGAGAGAGAGAGAGGAAAGTGAAGCGGTGTAGAGAGGGGCGAAAGAGAGCTAGGGGAGATGAAGAGAGAGAGAGAGAGCGGGATGCTGAAGGGAGCTAGCGTGGATGGGGAGAGAGAAGGGTCGATAGGAGAGAGGAGGGGATAGGTAGAGAAAGAGAGAGAGAGGGGGGGTGAAGAGGGGGGGAAGAGAGGGAGAGAGGACATCTACTGAGTGTGAGAGGGAAACAGGAACAGGGAGGGAGCTCAAGTTTAGATTAAAATATTAGAAAAGAAAACAAACACTGGGAAGGACTGAGGATAATTTTGGATATACTACCGAGTTACGTCGCACACACACAGATATTTTAAAGGACCCTGTGTGTGTGTGTGTGTGTGTGTAATGTAGTAAGAAAATTGGAGGTAAATGAGTCCTTCAAATATTACACACACACCAATATGGAAGGAGCTTGTTTGTTTCGTGGTATGGTCAGCAGGAATCAGAAGCATCTAATTTTCAAAGACGATCACAGGGTCCTTAAAGGGATTAGTAGGTAAATCTGGAGCAACTGATTCCTCCAAGAAACTATTCCTAGCAACAGGGCATCATTATATGTGTCCATTTGGTCCTGTTTCCTGGCATACTTTAAACTTGGAATGAAGGCACTCCAATCTACCAAAAGGATACGGGGCTGTTCGGCCAGACAGCTTGAGGAACTTTAACAACAACCAAAAGGATATTATCTCCTTCAATATTAATAAGGGGAGAAAAATCATCATCTTCAAACTATGCCATGGAGGAAACAGACGACCTAAATTTATGTTACTCGAAGGGGATTTGTTATGTAACCTAATCTAATGAGTTAAAATTCATATTATTTGAGAGTTAATATCCCCTCAACTCTCGATCTTTTCTGCCACCCCCCACCCCTCACACACACAGAAAAAAAAATTCTAATGAGTTAATATTCATATTATTTGACCTTGACCTACCACCACCCATGCAGCTGTGGACCTAATTATACACGTAATTAACCTAGCGTATGTTTCGATTTTCCACCCACATATTCTACAGCAACTCTCGTAATCCAACCACTCCATTTATGTAGTGTTTATATCCAGCAAATTATCCCACCACTCCATATGTAGTGTTTATATCCAGCAAATTATCCCACCACTCCATATTATGTAGTGTTTATATCCAGCAAATTATCCCACCACTCCATATTATGTAGTGTTTATATCCAGCAAATTATCCCACCACTCCATATTATGTAGTGTTTATATCCAGCAAGTCAATTACAACAACACAATGTTTAACGGTTTGTTTGACTGTTGATGCATTTGACCTTTTACCTTGAACTTTGATAATGAAATTTGGGGAGGGGGGGGGGAAATGTAGGTATTGACGTTGTATGGATGGTTGAGCCTTGCAAAATCCACATGAAAATATGAAATGAAATACTAAAATACTATACATATCCTGAAAGGCTGACCTTTATGCTTTAAAGTATTTTATCTCAGGATACGACATCTATGGTCACAATATACGGGTTTGCAAACTGTATAACTAAAGGTCTACATTCATATGATGATGTTAACAAGTTTCCTAAGTATAACCTTCGATATATTATCAGGATGAAACTGGTTAAGGGAAGAATACAGTGTTGGTAAATCTGGAGCAACTGATTCCTCCAAACTCTTCCAAGCAACAGGCCATCATTGTTTTTCTTTATATGGTCCTGCTGTTTCCTAGTATACTTTGGAGGAATCAATGTACCAAAAGTGTATTATCCCCTTCAGATATTTCCTATGTGAGGAGGGGTCATAAAACAGAGAGCAGGGTAGGGACGGAGAGAAAAGAGCCGTTATTGTGTGTAACAGTCTTGTAAATAAATATCAATTAACATTCAAAATCTTATCTGAATGTTTACCCAATACCCTTTATTTATTCTTCATATAACAGGAAGGTCATAAAAGAGAACCACCGAGCAGATGTACTGTACTGGGAAGGGAGGAAACAGCACAAGGAGAGGACCAACAGGCTGAATATACTGTACAGCCGGCAGCATAAATTCGCGTCCATCTCGTGTAATTAAATTGCTAATATGACCAGATAGTTGCATTCTGAACCAGTTTTTATTCCAACAACATGAGTAATTTACCATATGAGAACTATATCTGTCATCTCTGCATTAAAATTTTATTATAACATCACTATATAGCTAATACATACGCAGGTGGAAATGAAGCCAACTTATGCTGCCGACTGTACACCTACCTACCTATACACTCGTAGGCCTAGGCTGGCTGTGGAAGGAGATAAGTGATATATATTTTTTTTTTCCCATGCTTTTCAAGGGAAAGAATTATTTAAGAATACCAGAGTAAGAGTGGTTATGTTGGATGTTTGAGAGCACATGTGGAACCTATTCGTATTAGAGTGACTGGGTTTGTGTATGTGAGAAACGTGCCTATATTAGGAGAGGTTATGTTAGGTGTTTGGGAGTACATGTGGAGAGTGTTCGTATTAGTGTGACTGGGTTTGTGTATGTGAGAAACGTGTCTATATGCTTCACTGACGATGCTTCGACGAGACGTGCCAACAACATGGAAAGAAAAACACATACCGGGGTTGTACTACTAACCACACTAACTTCACAGGGTTCAAACCGAGGCCAGTGGTGCTTGCTGTCCACTCTGGAAGGAAGGGCACCAACCAGTCGGCCACGGTGGTTCGTATATTATGTAAATGTAAATCAATGTACAACAGGTTAAGTAACACATAAAACAGGTTTGACTTCACACGTGCTTTAATTTTTATCGGACTTTTAGAGGTTTACAGACATCATGATATTATTCAGTTTTTACTACTCCTCTTCCATACTATTACATATTGTACATTCGTCTACAAATCATCAAGGACATCATGATATTATTCAATTTATAGTACTACTTTTGGACACCCTTACATTAGGCTACAAAACATCTCCAGCTTACTACAGAAAGGACGTGAGCATTGCCCCCCCACCAAGGAATCTAACCTAAGTCCAGCAATGGTAGTGGTGTGTGTGTGTGTGTAGCAGTGAAGAAGAGTACAAGGAAGGGAATCAACGACAGAGAGGAAGGGTGGAATGGGAAATCGAAAGCAAGGGAAGAATATAAGGGAGGAGGTATGGAGGTTGTGAGGGAATTGGCAAGGGTGGAGAGGAGGCAGGGGGAGAAGCAGAAAGGGGACGGGCAGGAGGGAGGGAGGAAGGGAAAGAGGGAGATGGTCAGGAGAGGGAGGGATGGAGGGAGAGAGGGTGAGACAAAGGGAAGCTGGGAGGGAGAGAGAGAAGTAGGGAGGGAGCGTGTGAGGGAGAGGGAGGTGGTAGGGAGGGAGGGAAGTAAGGAGGCAGCGTGTATGGCAGAGGGAGGGAGGTAACGAGGGAGCGTGTAAAGCCGAGGGAGGCGATGGTGGGGAGGAAGGAGAGAAAGGTAGGGAAGGGAGGGAGGTATAGGAGGAAAGGGGGTAAAAAGAGAGGCAGGAAAAGGTGGTAAAGGAGGGAGGTCAGGGGGGAGGGAGAAAGGGAGGCAGGAAAAGATAGTAAGGGATGGAAGGAGGGAGAAAGAAAGGCAGAAAAATATAGTAAGGGAGGGAAGGAGGGAGAAAGGAAGGTAGAAAAGTCTAGTAAGAGAGGGAGGCAAAGGAGGGAAGGAAGGAAGGGAAGGAGGGAGAAAGAGAGGACGAAAAATGTGGTAAGGGAGGGAGGGAGGCAAAGGAGGGAAGGAGGGAGAAAGAGAAGACGAAAAATGTGGTAAGGGAGGGAAGCAAAGGAGGGAGAGAGGACGAAAAAGGAGGTAAGGGAGGGAGGGAGGCAAAGGAGGGAAGGAGGGAGAAAGAGAGGAGAGGCAAAGGAGGGAAGGAGGGAGAAAGAGAGGAGAGAGAAAGGGAGGGAAGCAAAGGAGGGAGAAAGAGAGGACGAAAAATGTGGTAAGGGAGGTAAGCAAAGGAGGGAGAAAGAGAGGACGAAAAAGGTGTTAAGGGAGGGAGCAGGGAGAGAGGAAAGGGAGGGAGGGAGAAGGTGGCTGGCCTTGTGAACCACTCGGGGTTAGTGGGTGCACTGAGTTGGTTCTTCTCTCTCCCTTCCCTCCCCTTCATCCTCCCTGTCTCACTCACCCTCCCTCCCCTTCGTTGTCCCTGTCCCACTCACCCACCCTCCCTCCCTCCCTTCCTGTCTCACTCACTCTCCCTCCGTGTTACTCGCCTTCCCTCCTCTCCATCTCACTCAACATATATCTCCCTCCCTCTCGTAGCCTGCCTCCCCACACACACACACACACACACACTCTCTCTCTCTCTCTCTCTCTCTCTCTCTCTCTCTCTCTCTCTCTCTCTCTCAAACATACACATACTACAGCACCCTTCCTCTCTCAAACCAAACAACCCCTTTCGTTTTTTAACAATGATTCAGAGAGAAATATACAGTGAGTGAATATGAAGATAGTGACAAAGTGCATAGCTGTATTATGGTGTAACTTTTTTTTATCAGTGGTAGCCTATTGAGAGAAAGTAAGAAAATTAGTAGGAAAGGTATAGAAATGTGGGTAAATATGAAGATGGATTATATAAGTGTATGAGAACAGGGAGTATATAAGTGTATGGTGTAAAAGTGAATGAGAGGAGAGAGTATATAAGTGTATGGTCTAAAAATATTGTAAATTGATTAGTTGTCCACAGTATCCCTTCCTTATTGAATTTACCCCCGTCTCTCTCACTCCCTCAGTTACTCTCGCTTCCTTCTTTATCCTCCATCATCTCTTCAATACTACTTATTTTTTATTTATTTGAGGTTTCTCCTTTCCTATCAATTCGTCCAGTAGTTGAGGTTATAGTTGATAATCTCTCTCTCTCTCTCTCTCTCTCTCTCTCTGGCTAAATAACCGAAAACAACGCGTAGTATTAAATGGAAAATCATCCAATTTTCCTGTACAGTCCTAGCCGGAGGGAGTGGTGGATGGGGAGAGAGCCTTCTGCTTTGCTATCCCTATCTTCGACTATCACTGGGGGAGTAATATATTCTTTACCAGTAATCTTCAAATCAGGTCACCTCGTGTGGACCGTATGGTTTGTTGTGGAAGGATGGGAGAAGTGTGGAGGAAAGGAGGGGAGAGGAGAAGGCAGGAGAGAATGGAAGGAATGAAGGAAAGGAGAGGAGGATTGGAAGAAAGGATGGGTGGAAAGGAAGAAATGGTCTGTGTATCTATGTAAATCTATCTCTAATAATACTATAGTTTTTTATATATGTATAAAAATGGAGAACAACCATTGTAATAATGGAAATAAACAATTCTGATTCTGATTCTGATTCTGATTCTCTCTGTCCTTCACGCCCCGCCCTGCGCCTCCTTCCTCAGATGGTGGTAAGGGATATAAATAAATCTGGATGTTGCCTTCTCCCTAACTTTTACTCGCTCTCTCTCTCTCATCATGTTCATTCACTCCGCCTTTCCTCAATACTTCCTACCTCCCTTCCCTTCTCTCTCAACCTTCCTCTTCTCGCTCTTTTTCCCTCCCTTCCCTTCACTGCTCATTCTCCCTCACCCGATCTCTTCTTACCTTTCTCCCTAACTCCCTCCCTCCCTTCCTTACACTACTGGTAGCCTACTCTTTCTCTCTCCCTTCGGACCTTTCCCATACAGCTATCACGCCCTCTTTCACTCTCCCCCCCCTCCTCCTTCCCTCCTTCTTCCTTTATTCATTTCCTTGCAATTACTCTCTCCCTCCTCTGTTCCCTCCCCCTTCCCACTGTGATTTTGTTAAGCTCAGGGGTGTAGCGGAAGAGTGTGTGTGTGTGTGTGTGTGTGTTAAAGACGGACATATGGCAGGGAAATCATCTTTGTTGTTGCATACACATTACCCATCCTGAGATGACATTTAAGAGACCATATGTGTGTGTGTACTCTGAAACATTGAGTTAGCCTGTCCGTCTCCACACATTGTCTACTAAGGAGAGAAGTGGGAGGGTTTCTGTCCCGGCAATAATAATAAGAAGAAGAAGAAAAAAAAAAAGGAGAAGAAAAAGATGAAGATGATGATGATGATGATATATTGATAATGATGACGGTATTTTTTTATGGGCACCAACTCAGTTAGTAACTTTGTTATTCAAATGCCATCCATCTATCCACCTGGCCAACCAACCTACTAACTAACTAACCAACCAACCAGCTAACCAACCAACCAACCAAATAACTAACTAACAGGCCAACCAACCTACTAACCAACCAACTAACCAACCTACTAACCAACAAATCAACCAACCAACCAACCTTCTAACTAACCAACCAACCAACCAACCTACTAACCAACCAACCTTTCCTGTCGAGAGAACCTGAAACGGAAGGCGCTCAGCAGGTTGACCAAAGTTCCCAGGCCTGGTGTGTGTGTGTGTGTGTGGCGCCAACTCCACTACCTGAAAACTGTGAGTGTCCAGTACTTACAAGGTATAGGGACTTGGAAGGGGAGTGAGTAAATGAGAGGTTCGGGTATAGGGGTTTGGAAGGGGAGTGAGTGAGTGAGGTGCAGGTATTGGGGGTTTGGAAGGGGAGTGAGTGAGTGAGGTGCAGGTAGGTATAGGGGGTTTGGAAGGGGAGCGAGTGAGTGAGTAAATGAGGGAGGTTCGGGTATAGGGGTTAGGAAGGGGAGTGAGGTGCAGGTATAGTGGTTTGGAAGGGGAGTGAGTGAGTGAGGTCTTTGTACTTGCCACCCTGATACACCTTCCTCTTCCTCTCTCTCCTCTTGGACTATACGTGTTGAAGGAAAGGATAGATAAAGGGCAAGGGGAGGAGCCTTGTCCTTTAGCTATCCTTTCCTTCAACATGTAGTCCAGATTTGCGTAGTTAAACAGGTAACTTCGTAAAAGGGCCTCCTGTTGCCTGTACTTCCTTTGTATTCCTTTGTTTTCCTCATTCTTATTCTCTTCCTCCTCCTCCTCCTCATCCTCATCATCTTCTTTCTTTTCCTAACTTCACCTGCTCCTCAACACACCACCACCTTCACCACCACCACCATGCACATCATCCCAGCTCTCCCCCCCCCCTCTCTCTCTCTATCTCTCTCTCTCTCTCCAGGGGATGATGTAATATAGCTTCGGCACATAGGAAGGCTGCTGATTCCTCCACACTACGCCAAGATACAAACCGGATCAATTAAGGGGATAATATACTTTTGATAGACTGGAGCGCCATGATTCCTCCAAAGTATGCCAGGAAACAAACCCATATAAGGAAAAATAATGGTATCCTGTTGCCTGAAATAGTTCGGAGGAATCATTTTCTCCAGGTTTACCACCCAAAACCATGTGCTATATACTCTCTTCAATAATGGTATCATGTCGAGAGGAGCAGTTTGGAGGAATCAGTTGCTCCCAAAATTCTGTCAACCCTACTGCTCGTATATACAGTACAGTACCAGTAACTCACACATCATCACCAAAACTTACTACCATGCCATCCCCTTCAACTCAACGCAGCCAGACCTCTCCACTTGTACTCAATATTCCATCCACTCCAGTGCTATTCTCATCCACTTTGTATCAATATACCACTTCAGTGCTATTCTCATCCACCTTGTACTCAATATTCCACTCCAGTGCTATGCTATTCTTCTTCACCACCTAAATCCTCGTTATAACCGTATAAATAAATATATATATTTTGAAAGCTGGACCATCATTCATCGTGATAACCCCTAGACTAAAAGTGATAACCATAATCTATCTATAGATGTAAGTGATGTAGTGTGGTGGTGAGGTGTGGCGTGACATGGTGAGGTGAGGTATGGTGCTAGGTTGTATGGTGTGAGACTGTGGTGTGACATGATGTGATGAGGTGTGATGCACAGTCGTAAGGTGTGACATGATGTAGTGAATTGTGGTTTAGTTGGTGTGGTGTGTTCAAGATTAGTGCAGTATGACATATGGTGAGGTATGGTGCAATCTCGTGTGGTGCCGGATGGTGAGGTGTGACATGGTATAGTGAACTGTAACGTAGTGTAATGAGATGTGATGTGATGTGGTGTGGTGTTGTGCACATACTGTAGCCTAGTGGTAATATCCGGTAATACCCTGCCACCCCTAGGCGTTGGTGGTTGTGTGTGGCCTGCTCCTGACCCTACTCCCCCCCCCCTCCTAGCCTCCAACAAAGCCTCCCCCACTCTTCCCTCGCTTTAATGTCTCCCCCTCCCTTCCCTCCCTACCCTGGCTCCCACTACCTTCCTCCTTCCCACCCCCAGACACTGACTGACTCTACCTCCTCCACTCCCACCTTCCCTCATCCTGGCTGCCTCTACCTTCCTCTAACCCACCCAACAAGGCAACAACACTTACTCTACGGTGGGGGAGGGAAGTCTATCATCCATCACCCATTCCTCCCTCACCCTGGCGCCTTCAGCCTTCCCTCTACCCACCCCAAAACACCTATTTACTGCCTCCATCCTTCCCTTCTCCTCCGCCCTCATCCCTCCTTCACCCACCCAACAACACTTACCACCTCCATTCCCGACTGTCCTTGCGACTCTCTCTCTCTCTCTCTGGTACCTCCTCTTTATGTAAATTAAAACTATTTGAGTTAACTTCTACTTTTCCTTGTAACTCTTTGTTTGTCCTGCTGACTTCCTGATTCCCTGACACCCTTCTCTCATTTCATTCCTTCCTCTAATTATTTTTTCCTTAACTCTCCCGTTCACTACACACACACTCCTACTCCTCTTCCCTCCCATGGCCTCCCACCCTCCCTATTTCCCAGCAGGACTTCCTTGGTTGTGGATTCTGGCGTCCCCCCCCCCTCCTTTGTACGAAACTACTACCTCTGTTTGAGACCCCCCTCCCCTCTTCCCACCAAAGACTGAGCAGGCTAGAGATTGTCCTTCCTTCCGTCCTTCCCTCCTCTCCTCTCTCTTGGTAACAACATTATTATACAATATTCACACCGTGTCAGTTAGAGGGGTCTTAATTTATCAGTTACGGAGACTTAAGTGGTCTTTTGTTTTGGCCAAACTGGAGAGCTATTGATTCCTGCCAACCATGCTAAATGATAAATCTGTTTCATTGCAGTGCTTAGAGAGCTACAAAGACACACACACATACACACACGACAAGTCATGTTTCCCCTTAATAAATAGTAAGATATAAGACTTTATTTCCCTCAATTCAAACTTTACATTCAATTGATAAAAGGAACATAAGAAACCAGTATTTTCCAAGCTCGTTAAGGACCCTGTGTTCGTGTATGATAATTGGAGACTTCTGATTCCTTCTGACCATGCCACGAAACAAGCTCCTTTCAAATAGGTGGCGTTTCGTGGCAATGTTTGAAGGACTCACTAACCTCCAATTTTCTGTCGACATCACTGTGTTCCTTAACGAGTGGGTGAGAACATTTGCCCCTAACTGTACAAGACGGCTGGGCTCTGTTGATGGCACACATAACTCATGGAAAAGGTGAACCTCAAGGGCATAACCTATTCCAAGTCCTTCGCCTCCACTCCCAGGTGTACAGTTATAGACACAAATCCGTAGTATAGTAGAAGATGAGATTTGTCTGATGTGAAAAGACTGTATGCATCCCGATTGATTGATTGACATTAGGAGCCCGGGGAAGGTGATTTAGAGGTGGGACAGTAAGCACAAAAGTTAGCAGATGAAAAAAAAAAGACAGTTGGAGAAATGTTGTGCAACTTAGTACGGTAAGTGATTGATCATAGATTATAATACACGTGAGGAATTTGTGTTAATTAATGAGGGATTGTTACTCTTTCTGTAGGTCCAGTCACGCCCAATAATCTTGCAACACCGAGAAATTAAAAAGTCCAAAAATTGATGCAAAGTTATAGCTTTGGTTCGTAAGATTTACTCAAATGGATCACTTTTATTCACATTCTGGATAACATTTAATCGTGACTGTAAGAGGAAAATATCCTTTATGGTGATCGTCTGCTGTGGTGGAATTGATGAACTACCAAATCCTACACATTATGGCAGAAAAACAGACTAATATCTCAGTTGTGTATGTGAGGGGAATCTGTGCTGTAGTTTATAATAGTTTGGAAGAATCTCTCGCCCTGTATTTCGCCCACTTCAGGTGACCCCCTTAAAAATGTATTCCCAGTAACGGGAAAAAATTCTCCTCGTCTCCGCCTTTTCCCTCTCCTCCCTTCCCTAGCCTCTCTCGTAACGGACACCTGCTTGTAACGGTCAAGGATCTCCCAACCCACCAAAACCTTGAAGCGACGGATGCACGTAATGTATACTGTTGCACGCCCCTATACAGTGGCGGGATATGCACTAACTTAAGGGGAGATTCTCTTGATGGTAAATTGGAAGGCTGGCGAATCCTCTAAACTATGACAAGAAACAACAGATCCCCTATTAGCAACATCGAGGTGAATTGTTTCCTGGCATGGCTTAGCTTAGAGGAATCAGCAGCCTTCCAATTTACCATCAAGAGAATCTCCCCTTACGGGACCTGTGATGTAGTAAGAAAATTGGAGGTAAAGGAGTCCTTCAAATATTGCCACGGAACACCACTTACACGGAAGGAGCGTGTTTCGTGGCATAATTAGGAGGAATCAGAAGCCTCCAATTCCCATACATGATCACAAGGTCCTTAACATGGACTGCAATCTAAATCAACAAGAAGAATTGAAAATGCATGGGAAACATCTTTTAACTTGCAGTGGACTAACAAAAAATGAGACACATAGGGTGAGACTAGGCACCATGTTTCTAGTCAACCCCAAAAAGGGACTGGAAAATCAACTAAATGTGTGTACTTGCTTTGAAATCTCGCCCTAAGTATAACAACACAGGTCCGAACACACATACTGCATCCGCTAGTTAAATACGTCTGGGAGCGTACACAACCGATCCCCAAAAAAGTACGAATACTGTATGATGTAGGAAAGGAAATGAGGTAGCGTGGGGGCCTCAAAACCGAATGCACTTGGGGAAAGAAGAGTTATATAGTACTGGTGGAAAGGACAGACAGGTTATATTACGCAGACGGGAAACTATTGAACAAGTCTAAACCTGACTATACTTCCCACCACACAGAGAGAGAGAGAGAGATAAGAGGAAGTAGACGAGACATGAGGGAGAAAAGGAAACGGGGAACGACGGGAAGAGAGAGAGAGAGAGAGAGAGAGAGAGAGAGAGAGAGAGTCAGCCGAGTGCTTGTGAACTTGGGATGAGATAACTTACTACATTATTTGCTCTTACTATTTTCCTCTAACCATCCATCACGTTCCCACCATTTTAGTAACCCTGGCCACACAATATCATAGCAACATACACACACACACACACACACACAGACACAATAACATATTCAAGTTGCCATGCCTACTTTGTCTCCATAGTGCGGCACCTCTCTCTCTCCCTCCCTACCTCCTCTTTCCTCTCCTGAGTATCGACATTCCTTCCTCTCCCTCCCCACTCCCTCCCTTCCCAACACTCATCCATACATACGCACAGTTGTTGTCAGAAGCTATGTCTCACTCGCCAACACGTGCTGCCGATGCCTGTAAGTTATGACCAGATAAATTGATGATCCGTACGTGAATAGTGTAAGCTTATGTTGTAAATACGTGAACGTTGAACTGAACATTCTTTCCTTAGGCTATTCATCATTTATACCCAGTAAATGCAGTATTATTCTGAACGACTGATGGGTAGAAGGGGAGAGGAAACGTTTGTGCGAGACTGTACACCACCTCACCCAAATTCCCCCTCAGTCTAGGTTCATTTTTGGAGAGAGAGAGAGAGAGAGAGAGAGAGAGAGAGAGAGAGAGAGAGAGAGAGAGAGAGAGAGAGAGAAATGCATTCTACAGAGCTAGGCTACACAGACCATGTAGCCAAAGAGAGAGAGCAATATGAAGGAAGGAGGAAGGGAGGGCAGAGGAAAGAGAGATGGAGGAGAGAGGAGGAAACGAAAGAGGGGGGGGGGGTAGGTTTGTAAGACGAGAGCATGGGCGAGAGTGAGGGAAGTAGGGAGAGACATGAAGGGGGGAGGGGAGAGACGATATGGAGTAGGGAGGGAAGGGTGGAGTGGATGAATGAACGTACGAGGAAAGTAATGGAACTCAGCTGATGGTATGGACGAGGAGAACTAGACAGAAATTGAAGAGGAGAGAACTCATTATAAATAGACCTGGAAGACCCTGTACAGAGAGAGAGAGAGAGAGAGAGAGAGAGAGAGAGAGAGAGAGAGAGAGAGCACAAAGGAAATAAAGGGAAAGGAGGGTGAAATTTATACGTATAAACTAATAACACGAGGGCCACTAAAAGGCAGGTATCCAGAGAGAGCCCTTACCTTCGAAGTGTTTACCGTACAGAGAACTAAAACAAACCCCAAATAACCCATAGCTGACACTACATTACAGCAAACTTTTCCCTTTCTCTTGACCTTGATTACGAATGGCAGGCCTATTGGTTAACTAGATTAGCTCCTCGATATATTGTTGAAGAAAAATATAATACAAAAATGGATAGGAATGCAAGCTGAATGTGGGAAATTCTGCAACCTCCATACCCCCTATAGGCCCTACAGACGACCGAGAGAAGGGAAAACATATAAAACATACACCAGAGAGAGAGAGAGAGAGAGAGAGAGAGAGAGAGAGAGAGAGAGAGAGAGAGAGAGAGAGAGAGAGAGAGAGAGCAAAAAATCCCGAACGACGACGCTAGACGAAAATAGACGGTTGTAGAAATGTACGTATCCAGGAGGGGGTCTTGTTTAGGACACGGTGGGAAGGTGGAAAGAAGAATTGACTAGAGCGAAGGACAGGCGGAAGGATGAAAGGAAGGAGGAAGGATGGACGGACGGCGGTAGGGAGAGAGGGATGGAGGGAGGGAGGAAAGGACCACAGTGTGTTTGTGTGAGTGCATCCCCTCCCTTCGATCCCCCCACCGCAGCCTCCACTACCTCCATCCAAACTATATAGTACTATCTATGCTTGCCTTCCTTCCATGGTATATAGTCTGAGCTGTGGTTAGACCTGATGTGTATATGTTAACTTATGGTGGTATGAATATAACAAGGAAGTTTATTTTACAATACTATCCCAAGTAAAGCACTGCTGTACTGCTATTTCCTTCGCGGTAAATCTAATTAATTATGCGTGGTGATATTCATTTCAAACCTCTCACGCGGTAAAGCTTAATATATTTTCGTAAGAGTAAGCCAGAGATTATGAAGTATATTTAAGTACTAGTGAAACCAGTAAATGATACCGTATTATGATTCTGCACTGAACAAACTGAAAGAGTCAGAAGCTGATTCATCTACTTAAATAATCGAGTAGTTATAGGCTTGGAGGAAATGTGGCACCGCTGTGGAAGGTACACAAACCGCATCTGGCAACACTGTAACGTGAGGAGAGGCCTACACGCGAAATCTGGAGCGTTGTTACTAGGCTGGGAAGACCAAACCAACCCACCTCCAGTGTTTTCATGCTTAACTTTATGCAATTTCACCTCTCTCTCTCTCTCTCTCTCTCTCTCTCTCTCTGTATGTGTGTGTGTGTTTGAGTTATTAAAGTGTATCATGTTATTGGTATTATTTCTTTCCAACGATTTTAACACATTGATTTACCATATGCATATATTCTCTATATCTCGTTACCAAATCATAGTTGAGACCTACAGTTGCCCTGATATCCACGTCTTACAGTAAGCGTTGTCGATTCTCTGCAAGCAACGGGCAAGAGACTACCAATAAATAGTTTGAGCTGTACATATATTTATAAGCCTGGCATAGGTTCACAAACTCCTGACAAGAGAAGTTAAGTACAGTATACAGTATCAAGTTGAAGTCATCGTGATTGCTCAATGATTTTACTCTCGTGGGTAATTGAGGATGATATCACCAAAGATTTTCTCTCGTGGGTAATCGAAGATAATATCACCACGTGTCCATAAATTGGTAAAAACGTGTGGCTGTCTCATAAAATTTCTGGGGAACCACGTCCGTCAGGGTGTATGGTCGTTATGCTTTATTTTCCTGTCAGTCGTTTAGCTGGTGGACTTGGAGGGGAGAGGGTGACGCCACTCTACTGTAGGACCTAGACTAAAGAGAAAAAAAAATCCTTTGACCTTACTAAATTTGGGACCATGTAGAAGAAGAGCATCAACGTGTATCCCGTAGTTAGCTGCCTCGAAACCTGATTGCTACATTTGCTATATAGTATCTTCTAAGGAGGTAACTGTACGGTTCTAGGCCATTGAACATACAAAAACAGCTGAATTCTAATACATAGACATATTAAGAACTGCAGAATAATCTTCTCAACGTTCTACTACCCATACATCAATTTCTACTGTTCAGATCAAAAGCACATCTCGTCATCAATGTTTCGTATACTTTTTGCGACGATTCATTGTCCAATTTTCGCCTTCTACAAAATTTAAGCCTATTCTGAAACTTTCTTTCCCACTTGTTGTTGGTCCACTATCTCAGCGTTACGAGTATATCATTCCTCAGGTCGTGTATTGATTTTATTTCACTCCCTAGCCTTCGATCTTCTATTATTCAACTGATGGTTACATATCCCCCTTTAAATCATTTCCGTCTAATCTTCACTCCCATCTATCTCATTGTTTCATTTTTCTCTCTCCCTGCCCACTTCTCTCCACTATGTTGTCATGGTTGGTGAGAGATAGGGATGTACTGCACTGTAACTGTATTTCCTGATTCATAAGTTTTCAGTTCATCCAGCATTTACCAATTCATATGGGGGAGGAAAGGAAGAAGTGAAACAGCATGAAACAGAAATGGTTAAAGAGAAGCAAGAATATAGTGGGAGGGAAGAGAGGCATGAAAGACTGGCTGGAGGAAGGTAGACAGATACAAAGTGGAAAGACGGGAGAGTTGAGGAGGGGCGGTGGGAGGGAAGTGAAGGAGGACAGATGTGGTGCGGGGTGGTTTAGGGGAAGGGGGAGGGCCAACCAAGCACCTTGAAGTGAACACGTGGTCACTACTAACCAACCACCCTATATCTAGCTGCATGGTACCGGTATGGACAGGGAGATTTTCGATAAGAGTTATGAGGCAGGAAATGCATGGGAGGGGCATTGGTGATGGGAAGACCTAATCACAAGCGATGATAAATGGTGAACAAACGAGAAAAAAGGAAAAAGAGCAAAGGTGGAATATGTTGGCTTGTTCTGCACGTTCTCAGATAATTTGCATAATATATGACCATAAGAATCACTTCATAATGCCCGCATATGATACAATGCTGTACCATGTATAGTAACTGTTGTAAATCGTGGACATGTAAACTATTATAATGAACATTTCTGATAAATATTACTTCAATAGATGAACCCTACAGATAAGAAATGCAACCTACATATTTATCGAACTCCATATCACTGAACAATTATTAAACCAGGAAGGGAGCGAACTACGCCAATAGATTTATGTACAGTGCAGAAGGGAATGGAAGGAATGGCGGAGGAAGATAAAGAACGCATACATACACATACAGATAGGAGGTAGACCTTCAGACTCAGGAGGAGATAAACTTCCAGAATACGTCTCTACCAGCAGTACCACCTCTCCAACCAACCGACACCGACCGCACTGTTGCCAACTCCGGTTTATCTGCCAGTCTTAAAGTGTTTACTTTTTCTCGCCCTCGCCACAAGGTTAAGCAGAATTATACAGTACGCGACAAGTACATATGTTCATGATTTACTCCAGGTTAAGAATGATGTATATAGAAAGAGATATGTAGGCTACAAGTGAGTGGTGGTGATGGAGGTGGTGGTTAACTCAGCACCAAGCAGAGGTCCGCGTGGCTCGTATCCTAACATGTTCCTCTCATTGATCTACCCCCAGCCTGGTCCAAAGACTTACAATAAACCCCTTGAATCCACCAATATTAGTTTTCAGTCTGCTACATAGATCACGTGATGACACTGGCGAGCAATTTTTAAATTAATTTGAGCAAACACCCTTGATCACGGGCTTATGAATATTTAGACTTTGATGAATACGTCCCAAAATGCATTCCTTACAAATAAAGAATCCACAAAAATCTATAATTTACCAGTTGCCTCATATTCTTTCAGAGTGTTATCAGCCTTTGCTAAATCATCCTATAGGTGATACTGCTGGTCTAAATATAAAAATCCCGAATATGACATTTTAAACTACATTTTTCGACATTGAAGATGATGACTATGAAGGTAAGGAGCCCGCTAAAATAGGCCCAATAAAGTCCAAATTTCATTCGATATGCCTAGATACAGCAGTACATTAACGTGCACTGTTGGCTCCCTAATTCAGCTTACAAATTTTTATATTTTTATTCTTTATCGGATTCACTTTGCCACAATTTTTCCAATCCCATTTATATACCCCTGTTTGTTTGTTTGTTTGTTTTTATATCCTTTTCGTGCTTCCCTATCTTCTTCCATTCTTCCCACTGTTTTCCTTTTCCTACTACACCCACAGTGATTGCCCTCGTTGGTATGTCCTGTACGTACACACACACACACACACTCTCTCTCTCTCTCTCTCTCAGAATTCCAACATCATTTGGTTATATACAAAACATTGATACCTATCTCGTATTTTAAACGAAACGTACAACTTCCTGGATGACCGTATCGGAATGCTGGGTGTACGGTAACTGTGTGTGTGTGTGTGTTGTAGATGTAAATGTGTGTGTGTGTGTGTGTTGTAGATATAAATGTGTGTGTGTGTGTTAAATCTCTTCCGACTGTCATTTTACCTCTGATATTGTACACACACACACACACACACAATCCCAGCAGGGGTGAGTGAAGGGGATAGTAATGAGAGTGTGGTTTTACGCCCTGTTCATGTGTGTATGTATGAACGAGGAGGCTTCAATGAGTTTGTATGCCGTGGAAAATATATACATTATACGAAATACTGAGTCATTTCCGTCCCAGTCCTGCCAGCTGCTCTTTATTCACTCTGACTGGCTGTGTACGTGTATCATCCATGCCATTTGTGTATCTCATCTTCTCTCAAAACAATGTGTTGTACTCAATCACAAGCTCAACTTACAAACGCAAGTAAAAACAATCATACTCTATTGAAAAGTGACTGTGGCTCATTCTCCAGTTTATTACGTAATCTAATTATATTTTTTTTTTTCCATGGTCAAAGTTTTCTATGAACTTTCGTCTCTTGTATTATGGTACTTCCTACACTCCTCTTTTCTTCAAGATGCTTGTATACAAACAATATTCGGGCAGTGGGTATATGATTTTTATGGCTAAGGCCGGACAACGGCCTATTAGTGTTTCCTTGTCCATAAAACTTAAAAACATGTCAGAGAACAAACTCGTACATTAGTGATCTTTTTAGCTGGTTAATTCTATTTAAAAATTTAGCTGTAAACCATATTTAGTTTCACTATAATGAATAGGCTCAGTACCTCCCCCTATTTTAATATCACTATAAGGATTGAATAACACACATGTACTACTATGGTGTTAGTTCCTCGTTCACCTCCCAGACAACATTCCAGTAGGGCCGATGTGTGGAGACCTTGATTTGGTTGTAGTAAATTGACACTACCTTGTTCTTCCTACCCATACCTTCACTACACCCCCTTCACCCCTCAATAATAATAATAATAATAATCCAATTTACATTCTAGTTATAGACAGGCAAACCTGTAAATCCATTACCTGACGATTGTCTACCCTAATAATGTTAGTAACTGCACTATAAATCCATTTCAGCTACAGTAGAAATAATCTAATGTTAATTAATATACACCCATACTGTCTCAACACAGCCTGACTAAAACGTAAGTTCTCATAGAATCGAATTTAACGTGGCTTCCAACTTCCTGACGCATTTGGCAACGATACGTAGGGCAGGTGTGAGAGCGTTATTTCCGGGCCGTATTTGTTGTGCCTGCTAACCCACACCACCTCCTCTTTCCTCCTCCAGCCTACTGCGGAGTTCCCAATGTGTGTTCGGTTTAGGGCCATTTTTCATTTCCGGCAAATCCTGAATCAATACGTTTTAGGCCATGAACTGTTAGGCCAAGTATCGATACCCTACATAGCATCGAGTTTGGTTAGATCAAGTTGGATTTGTAATATAACTTTTGACAGAATTGAAGTTAGACAGTGAAACCAGGTACACAATGGGAATGGGCTGCTCATACTCTCTTCTAAACCTCAACCCTCAATCCTCTTTCCCACTCAACCGTTTTCCCTACTTCCTTATTGTCGCTTTTCCATAATTATTGTCTCCAACTTACAATACCGTAGGAGTTGGAGTACGGGGC
This sequence comes from Petrolisthes cinctipes, assembly GCA_033782935.1. Lineage (NCBI taxonomy): Eukaryota > Metazoa > Arthropoda > Malacostraca > Decapoda > Porcellanidae > Petrolisthes > Petrolisthes cinctipes. The sequence goes on from JAWQEG010004304.1 coordinate 81,247, forward strand.
CCCCTCTTCAAGTGCAACCTTCTACATTTGTCAGCAATCATTGGCCTAGAGGCAGTCATCTTACATCCTCAATTCTAATCTATTAATGTATATTTTAACTCAACCTGCCTGCATTACCCTTGCCCACCCCAGCCGTGCCCCAGCCCGCATTTCTCCCTCGGCTAACATTACCACTTAACTTAGCTCCCGCCATCGCCAGCATGTGACCTTGGCCACCTTGTCCTGGTTGTTGTATGCACACCAAATGCTGCACGCTTGCCTGCTGTCAACTTTTCCTACTGTCTAGTCTACTTATTCTGTCCTCTTAAACTGTTCGTGTACTGTAGGCTATACATACCTGTCTTTTTGTATTGCCTTCATTTAAAATGTATATATGCCAACCGATTACACTAATCCCTGATAACATCAAAATATTTAGTACAGAAACAGGAAGGGGAAAGCATAAGTGACTGCTTTAACCCTCACTACCGAAAGGTAGTGAATATGAAAATTTCAGGGTGAGAGCAGTAGAAACAGATATGTGGCGAAGTGTGTAGTTGGAATACGACGACATGTCACGTAGCCCTGCGAGTGAAAATGGAGGACAAAGGAGACAGGTGGAAGTAGGTTCCTTGAGATGGATTATGTAAGAAAGCGAGAAATATTAGAGAGGAGAGAGTGACCAGACCTAAGTGTAGGCCTACTGCGTAGGATACTGCCCACATCACCACAGGCAATACCCCCCATGAGGGAGGTAGTGGATGATGAAAGGAAATGTTTTTTCCAATAATGTTTTGTCCATCACGGTATAAATTTCAGTAATGATAACCAAAGTACTAAACATTTCATATTTTCTTACTTCCGTATCAATGGTTAATTAATATGAAATATTGATCAACCAAGTCCACCTTATCCACTTAACCTGCATCAGCATATAATTTATGTTGTCTGTTAAGCTGCTACACCAGTCTAAACAACCATGTGTTAATGAGACCACTCAGCTGACTGTGACTGAAGTGATTATCTCATATGTCAATAAAACAACGCGCTCACTGCCGAGTAGGCTATTCACTACATTCAACAGGTTAAGAGAATGGCGGCTTTTATAATCACTTTATCTTTATCTCATAGAGCACAGTTACTGAAACACGCAAGGTGAATATCACGTTGGAAAAGTTAAAGTTATGTTCATTGCTATTATCCAAACCGAGAAATACATTATAAGGAGAAGAGGACAAACCTTGACTCACCTCTCGAAGAAAAAGTGTTCTCTGTCCTGCTATCACATTGCACGCGCTCCAGCCTTCCATTCTTAATTTATTCGAATATTACGATTCTACGGGCAGAGGGACTGATACATTATTACGAGCCTCTTTGACAGCATTAATAGAACAATTTCTGAAAAGGGAAAAAAATATTAATGCAAACTGGGAAACGAGAAATAATAGAAAATTAAAACAACTCAAGCAGACTCTTGGCATCGTTTCACCGGCTTCTGCTATTGGCTAGAATACCAGTGGTTGCCATGACGACGCCGTCACGCTTCATTTTTAATTGGCGGGCTGGAAACTGGCTAGGGAAATATTGAGTTCTCATTGGTGGAAGCAGAGACCCAGTGTGTTGTGATTGGTGGACTCGGCAAGCAGTCACCAGGAGGCATTATTGCGCGGGAAAGCCGGAGCCTCAACGAATTTCCCAGTCTCTTGCTCTACGACAGCGGCGCCAAGTGGATCACCGCCACCTCGCTCCTCTCACTATTAAATTGTTTGGACGCTTTTCCATCTTAAATTTACAATGGCTGATGCCGCAGATCAAGCTGTGTAAGTATAGCTGCGTTGTGTTCATGTGAAACAGTGAAATGAGTGCTTCTGAGAGGGAAATAGATCAGAAAACGCCGGTTGTGATTGCAAATGGACGAAGAGCATTTCCAGTATAATGGATGCAGTCTGAAAGTCCCCCACAGTGCATGGTATATGTGGTCGCTGGTAGTGATTGTTCGTAGTGAAAGTTATTGTATGTGAAGTGCCTGGAAACGTTCGTGTGACGTTTTGAACCGGGCGGGTAACTTCACGTCCACCTGTAACTAGTGACCCTAACGTTAGGTAATTGGAATAAAAATTACTTGACGAAAAGGTAAGGTGTTGCATAAACGATTTCCTTTCTTCGACTATTATATTTTGACTTCTGCGAATTGGGAAGATACATAGAATTTCCCTTAACTGCCTCGTTCCCCTTGCCCCCCCATACTCCCCTTCCCTCTGCCTCCTTCCTTCCTCACTAGTTGAACAAAGAGACCGGTTTGGCGGGAACTTATTTTCGCGTCAGAGTCCTTAGAAACCTTATTGTGCGGTTATATATGGTTCTAGGACGCGGATGAGTACTTGTGATATGCGTCGGAATAATTTGTGACTACTGTAGCAACTGTACTTCAGCTTACATCACTCCAAAGTCTTGAAAATAAAGATATATAGTGTGCGCATGCTTAGCTGACGAGTGGATGCTTCAGAACCTTCACTGACAGATCAGTTTTATTTTTCTGAATAACTCCACAAGTCAATCTGATGGGCCTCATGAAAGATTAAACTAATTTTTATGAATGCATGTTTTCTAATGTCGCCCTAATTTCTGCATATAGTCCTCCATATGCCAACCACACGGATGCAACTAGAACAACATTTATTGCTAATCCGAGGATTAAATTGTAACTTGAAACTTTCCCGTGTGAGAAATTGAAATGTTAAAGAATACATACTATCTATAATATTCTATATAGTATCACTCCATGTCTTGTTCAATGGATATTATGCTGTACCAACACCTCAATTTTTGAAAGTTGCTGGCAGGGCATATCCGGTTTGTTGCACCATGTGTTGGATAGGAGGCATGTATTCTAAGTGAACGGTTTTGAGTTGCGTGACTGGGGATTGTACTCTTAATTAGGGTATCGTATGACAAAGGTAATCTCGAACTTTATCCAAGAGAACTTCAACGTGACCATAACCAGCTATAGTTGGGGACTCGTGACTTGGGAAGGTTGGGTTGCAAACTAGGAATCTTTAAGCTTGTGACTTGCCTTAAAAGCGTGTTAAGCTGTGGGGGCCCGTTTGGTTAACTTTTAACCTACAGACGTGATTGGTACAGTTTTAAGTGCATACCATAGAGATATAAATTAAGGCTTCAGCAGTATGTTTGTATGAAGTATAAGGTTTCTAGTTCTTTAGAGTATAGTGGTGCATTGGCATCCCAGGGAAGGGTGAAGTGGGAACTAAAGGGAATGTCCCGGTCGGAGTGGAGGGTTCTCTGCCTTTCCTGTAACATAGGAAAAGGTGGTGAAGACAAGATGCTATTCCTCTAAGTGACGTATCAAGTTATTTGGTTATTAAATTATTTAAATTTCTAAAGCTAAATTGGTTGTAAGAGAGATCATGAAACTATAAAAATTTATACTTTTCCTAGTCTTCAAAGCTTGCCGACTCCACTTCGTAACATGCCGTTTTTTACCGTGGTTTTTACTTTAATGCTGTTTTCTTTGAATTCATTACGAGGGTAGTGAATTGTAGGTGTGAAACAATACTTTGTGGCCATTCTTTGATATTGTTCATTTTGCTTATAACTACTTACAGCATAGGCATCCATGCTTAGCTAAATTTAAGAGTTACGAGATTCCACTTTCATGGTGGTGCTGTGGTGTCTAGAATTTCCGCCCTAGCTTTGAGGTTGGTGGAGGGGAAAGAGTTGGGAACTCGTTGACTCGACCAAATGTTATAGTATTATATACTTTCCGGTGGAAATAATTGGCAGTTGAATATAGTATGAATTTTGTTTGTCACTCATCCAGTCAAATTATGTTGTGTGTAATTTCGATATGCGTTGTTCCTGTATAAGCATGTTCAGGTTCTGATTGCGATAGACTGCATTTATATCAATAGATATGCAAAATGTTACAGTTGAGCAATACTTAACAGTCCACACTGTTTCTGGCGTGTTGAGTGGGGAGCAATATCCCACCCTGTTTCCAAGCATGGTTGGTTTTAGCATAGCGAATTTAATCCAGGATATTGATACATTCTAAAATATCTACGTTCTATGTGTTTTGGATTAAACTGTAAGCGTGAAATAAGACTCATACAGTTGGTTGGTATAGGCTGGTTTGATCATTATTAGGCTTACAAGCTTAGGCCTTGACGGGATGGATATGAATTTAGTGGAGTGCAAATTGTTTCACACCCTAAGAAATGTCCAGCAGAAAGATGAACTTTTATAGGCTATCTGTACTACAGAAAAATATCATTTAATACTCGAATGGTCGGTAAATGTGGTGGGCATAGAATATCAAACAAGTAACAAGTGTAACAAACGTACGAATAATATATTATAAAATTGATCAATCTTATGATGTTTATATAGAACCTTTAGTAATAACTTAGGCATCGAACGTTTTTTTCTGGGACAGTAAAAAAAAAAATACTATTTAGCAATAATGTATTAACTATAGAGTTGTAAGTGCAGTTATCGATTGATTCATCAAACAGGGTTACACGGTATAACATATGAAATGCCTTGTGATCTTGCAGTCGCCCAAAATGAAATGTAACTCAAACCGGACACAGTTGGCGGATACGTGTGATGGGTGGGAGGAAAGGAAGGGTAGGCGCCAGACACTTGAGGTCCTGACCGCGTGGAGGCCAGCAGTGTGTTCGTCACGCCGTTACCTCCCCGCCCGCCCTTGAACCTCACATGCTCGGAGGGAGGGGGACACCCGGGACAGCGGCGCGTCTATTGTATGATTCGCTTTACCTTGCTACTCAACGACACGTGTTTTGGGTACAGTTCGCGCTCCCGGTGGAATATTTTTGTCTAGTTACATGACTGGTGGGAAATGAATGGATGTTTATTAAGTTACCTAATTCCCTGCGGGTGTCTTTGCAGATAACTTGACGCCTTTGTTCCCTGCATAGTATCCATTTTTTTTTAGCATTAATTCAATAAATGATTAACATCTATACTACATGAACGATTGGAAATTTGCTTGGTTCTAGTTGAAATCCCTCTACTGTTTGAAGTATATATTCAGACTAGTTCTGGGTCCATGATTGGTATATATACAGTCTAGTTCTGGATCCATGTTTGAAGTAGGTATTGAAGGTAGCAATTCAGAATAATACTGATTATTCTTAAGAATGCTTGGCAATCTGGCTTTGTTAAGTTAAAGCTAGGAACATCGTGTTTATGGGCTTTGGTATTGTTCAACAGTGTTGCAAATCATTGATGTCCTTTTCAGGGCATACGTATTTTGTTGTATAGGACTATGTTTATTCCAAATTTAGTCATCGGCAGCTAATTCCTACCAATTTATTTTAGTCAATAAGTTAATGCCTTTTATTATTGCAGGACCAAGCCTGAGGTTACCAAGGAAGTTGAAGAAACAAAGAAGGTTGAGGAAGAAAAGGACTCCACGACGGAAATGAATGGAAATGACAAAGAAGAAACAAAAGACGTCTCAAAGGATGCCGAAAAGTCAGAAGCAAAGGAGGCAGAGACCACTAAGAAGTCAGAGACCACTAAGAAGCCAGAGACCACTAAGAAGCCAGAGACCACTAAGAAGCCAGAGACCACTAAGAAGCCAGAGACTACTAAGAAGTCTGAGACTGTAGACAAAGAAGCAGAAGCCAAAGAGGAGAAGGAAACTACTGTGACTGAAGACAGTGACAAGACTAAGACTGAAGAGGAAGCCAAGGTCAAGGACAGTGATAAGACTGAAGACGCCAAGAAATCTGAAGATAGTGAAAAGACTGAGGACAGTACTGAGAAAGCTGAGGACAGTGCGGAGAAGGAAGACAGTGCAGACGTTAAAGACAGTACAAAGACTGAAGACAGTGCTGTGGAGAAGAGTTCTGAAAAATCTAAGGCAGAGGAGAGTACAAAATCAGAAGAAAAGGAAGAGGCAGGTGAAAATGGTTGCAGCTCGGCTGAAGAAGCTACCAAGTCAACTGATGCTGCGGCTAAAGAAAATAAGGAGGAAACCAAGGAAAGTAAAAGTGAGAAGGCTGAGGTAAAGGAATCAAAAGAAAAAGAGCAGGAGGCCGAGAGTAAAGCTGATGCCAAAGAGGAGATGGAAGTGTCCACAGAGATGAAAGAAAAAGCAGCAGAGGCCACCACAAATGGGGAAGCCATGGATACAGATGCTGATAAGGAAAAGGTTAGTAGTGTGAGCATGTAGCTACATTATAAGGGTTTCTACAAGAGCATTTGCTGACTTTTTATTTGGTTTGTATTTCCAGGTTACAGTAATATATTAATTTTAAGTACAGAATTGGCCACCCCTCATATTTTGATACCGGTAATGTAATATCGAACTACAGTACCAGCATATTAAGTGGGAGTCCTAAGTTTGGTCCGGACCTATCGTGAATAATTGGAGTTACATTACTTTATCAATGAAATGGTCAGCAAAGGAAAATCAACTACATACTGGTATTAAAGATTGTTCTCTGCGAGTTTTGCCATTTGTAATGATTAGATGACTCCAAATCATTTTCATGAAATATGAGTTTTTTTTATACTTTTAGATAAAAGTACTACCAGCAAATAATATTTACTGTTAAGGTTTTGGGTTTAAGCTTGCAGTGGGATCATTAAGTCTTACTATTTTTATTCCATTAGCCTTTGCAGTTTATTACTACTGTACTCGACATACTCCTTTCAGAATGGTGAGAAGTTGACCAATGGACACAGTGAGGCTAATGGTGTAGCCAATGGTGACTCTGGTAAGTCATTCTTGTATGAGAGTTCAGCCATTATTTGTGTTAGGCATACCTTAACTGTTATCATTTGAATTCAACAAAATTACATGTAGCCTACAGTCTAAGAGTATAGCGAGGCAGTGTTATCTAATTTACAATGGTTAATAGAGTAATTGGCAAGGATTTAGTTAAAAGTATGAGGAGATATGCATCTAGTAATTTAAAAATGGGATTCAAGTTATTGAAAGTACTTTAATTAAAAAGATGAATGTTAGGTTCGACATCATTATGTTCTCATTTTGTAACCTTTAAAAATATTTGCAACAGTGCCTGAATATGTCATTAACTCAGTATTTTATAATCCTTTCTCCTATTTCTGTGTGCACTGTTTTAAACGAGACTTTCACTTTCTTTTTTCCCTCCCACTTGGACATGATTGTATTGTCCCTTTTCATGGAGTAAAGAAAGACACATTTACATTTGATAAGACTTTGATAAGCAGAAGAATCTTCAGCATATCTCTTAAATTTACAGAAAAGCGTGCTGCTGACGAGAAAGAGACCGAGACAGAGAAAGAAGCTCCCGCTGCTAAGAAGGCAAAGGTACAGGAGGCAGAAGCGAAAGAAGCTGTAACGGAAGCCACAGCTTAAGGTTTATAGAATCTTATATTTTCTCATTTTGGTACTTTTTATTTCCTTCTTTGTTCCTTTATTTGTACCTAGAATTTCTAGTATTCAAATATATTTTTCTGAATAGGAACATGTCCAAGTGTTGTGTAATCATGTACGGTATGTGTAAGGATGTGGATATGTAGGTGGCACCAAAACCTACAATTATAGAGGTGCTGTGTTCAGTTAATTTGTGAAGAAATTTTTGATGCCAGGACTTGAAATTTTGTGTGCAGGTATTTTAATCAGACGTGAAGTAAATTTGCTGGATGAATCTTGAGATGTAATTTCAGAAATGTTGTCTTGCCTGTATATTGCTATGTTAGTCTGTTGAGTGGATGCTTGAGACTTGCTATAGGCTAATCTAATATTTTTTGCAGTGTTAGGAGTAGATTAGCACATTAGAATTTGTATCCTTATTTATTATGTTGCATCAGTGCGTGACCTCCCACCATTTGCATATCTTACAGGGAAAGATTAATGCTTTAGTTTTAGTTTTGTACACAAGTCAACATTCCGTTTCATTTACAAGGCTTTCTCGGGTTACCATGTAACCTGGCTAGCTGGTGCGAGCGTACTTGATTAATGTGTAGCATTCATTATTTTTCAAATAAATAACAAAGTTTATGTGTGTTTTCTTTGCCATGTTATTTGTAAGAGGAGGAGGAGTTGTTGAAGTTCCTCAAGCTGTCTGGCCGAGCAGCCCCGAGCTCCTGTGGAAGGTCATGGCCTGAACCGGGCTTTCCCACAGTGCCCTCAGAGAGTGTATGGTGTGGTTGTGTGCGTTGCAGTCTTCAATAATGTGTTTAATAGAATGGGGTGCTGTGTTGCATCCCGGACAGGCATTGTAAGAGTAATCTGGAATAACAGATTCAGAATATGAATTCTTGTACAGGCACACTTCAGAATAATATTTCTAATTATCTGAGGAAAATAGGATTTTGATGACCCAGGAAGGCTGATATGGAGTTAAATGTTAGCCATTTGTGTAAACAATATTTAAAAGTACAGTGTTGCTTAACCCTTAAACCGAGGGAGACGAGAATTCTCGACACCAGCAACAAGTGTGAAGGACTGCAGGTGACGAGAATTTTTGACAATGCAGTTTTTAAAATTTGCTCACTCCCTAAGATGGCTGTCTCAGCTGGTAACACTGCAGAGTCTAGCCAACCACTTCCAATCGGTGTTACAACAGCAGTGATCAAATGGACATATTTTCATCACTCCTCTTTCCTGTAATTACCATATATGTACGTAATAACGAGTGATATATTTCATATTGTGTTGAAAATTGAGATATGTAAGATAAGTAAATAGTGTAAAAGTGAATTTTGAATTGCGGTCATTCTGAGCTGGCTACCCATCATACAGATGTCCATTTGGTCTTCACAAGTATAGTCGCCAGCACTGCCGCGTGGTACAGGGACTCTCGTGATGTAAACAAAGTTTACTTCATGTGCTAGTGTATTGAGGATACAACATCTAGCAAATGTAGATTATTTTGAGCTAAATAATCATGGTGCTACATCTCTGAATGTGTGAGCCCTTTTATCATGTGGCAGTGCTGGCGAGTATACATCAGTAGACAGCTAAAGGTTTGTACTTCAATATCCTGTATCATTTATTTATGTAGCGTGAGTGGTTTACAAGCTATTATCCGTCAAATGTGTTGTTTACATAGTGACTGCTTGTAAGTGAGAAAGGCCCAGATTGCAGAGTTGCCACATTCAACTTTGCCCGCGATTAAGTTATTAAAGATTCATAATTTTTATAGCTATATTAATGTTTTATAATGATATATTCTACTATCCGATCATACTAATCACAGCCTGAGTGTCAAGAATGACTAATTTGACATACCCTCAATGAAACTTTAATTTATTGCTGCTGTCTGAAAATAAGAGGAATGACACTTATGGTAATAGAATTTGTAACTTTAAGTAGCTGACAAGCTGGATGTTTATCATTAGTAATGTATGACTGAAGAACTATGTAGTGTTTTAGTAAACACTATTGGTAATGAGAGTTACGCTATCGTGAAGGAGTTTTGGTAAGGCTTCAGTGGTGAAACCAAGATAAATGCTGTCCTGGTGTCGTTAGTGGAAAAGCTAGGGCTGTGAAGCATGAAGCCATAGGCATGGTGAAAGTTGATCTGACCGAGGGTTTTAAATGAATAAAGGTGATTAATGCAGGGGACTTGGGCCTCGTCCACACGGGCAAGCTTTGCTTTGCAGTCTTGGACTGCTGTAACATCAGTACAATAATGGAGAAAACTTGCATTTTCTCCATTTCTGACTTCTCCCGGGCAAAGTTCACCTGTGTGGACAGGGCCTTGGGCAAGTGTAAATAGTCAAGATAGAACATACTCATTTCCAGACTATAAAGCAGTGAGGTTTCCAGTTTCATTATTATTTAGGAACAATTTCCCTTTATTTGAGGGATGGGACATTTCAGACTGGCAAAAAATTATTGTACCAGTATACCAAGTGGTGCTACCATCAAGTCAATATCCAGTGAAATGGGTCACATTCACCTCCATTCAGGACAACAAAATTCACAATTCTTAGTTTATATAAAGAAGAAAGGTGTGCTAGATCTATTCAGGATAGTTAATTTTAGGCCTTGTTCACACGATGTGTTTTCCACCACATGGTGGGAAAGTCAATGGAGCTGTTCGCACGTAAACAACTGTGCAGTTGCATGCCTCAACTATGGTCATGGCAGAAAATGCCTCTTGTGAACAGGGCCTGAGTACTGGACACTCCTTGATGTGCCTCGATACTTTATAATAAAACCTTAATATGGTTGAAAAACAGAGTATCTTCAAAAATAAATATTCTTTATTATGAGTAATTGGTGATGTAAATAACGATAGCAAGTAACCCTATTTTAGTGTAATGAAAAACTGCTAGCAGTTTCATGAACAAGGTCGAACTATGCACTACCAAATATGTCTCTGAGTTTCTAATAAACAGGGTTAGCCAACCCTGTTGTGGGATATATCAAGATTGAAATTATTATTAGAAGATAGCTGAAACGTTTTAGTTTAGGGATAAAATCTTAACAGATCCCACTGAACGAAACTTGTGTAGTAATAGTGATCCACTGTGGCCATCACTGATACAATAATATAACTCTCCTCATTACCACATAGTAAAGTTGTCACATATCTCTATAATTGGAAATTAGTGCAGTAGGTATATATGTCATTACTACCATTCTTCATAGGTTATGGCTGGAAAGATACACTGAAGGTGATAATATCCTATTAACTCCTTGCCAAAATGCTAGCCAAGTTTATAGCTACAATAAATATCAACAAGAGAATACTGGAAGATTCATTCATCAAACTTAAATAACAGTATAGATATGGCAACAAAAATAAAGCTCAATCATACTATAATATTGTACATAAAATTTGATTTTGGCATATATAAATATATACAATGTAACTAAAACTGACCACACACGCCATTAATTAACATGGAAGATATTACAATATTAAATAAGAGTTCAATATTTCATATGCATATGAATTACTCCTGCAATTAAAGTTTTATAACTCCTTGCTCTGACTTACTAAATTTAGGTCAGATGGAAAGAGCGACCAGGGATAAATTACACAAGAAGATTATAGATGTTGTGGCCTGCAGTACAGTATGAAATATTTAGCAACATCACCTTCACATAACTAAAGCTTTTCTTTGGAAAAGATTATTTGTGAGCCATCTTTCAAATGTTTGAATACTTAAAGGAATGTGATTTTACAGTAGAGACAAAAGATGACGTTATATTTTCTATCATTTTTTTCCATACTTTGCATAATGAACTTTGTAACGCTTGGATGTATTTAAAAAGTGCCAAATAATTTGCCTCGTGATAGCCAAAGTAATATGGTATTTACAAACAGTCAGCCATGGTAGTTTTAAATAAAGAATATATTTGCAACCTCTCATCACATCTGATTAAAACCCAAACTCCTACAATTTGAATGGTTTTAAAATATTATAGGATTCTGAAACAGGAAGACGTTATAAGTAGAGACAATAATGCATAAAAGAATGCTGTGGAAAGGGTAAGGATGTGGGCAGGAATAGAAGAGGTATGTGGAGCAGTTTGGGGACATGCAACTTAGGTAAAACTATGAATGAAAACACGAAAGTTCATCACTATGAGCTTCTGACAAGGAGAGAACTCTCTGACTTCTGGCTTTTGTGAACTTGACATTCAAAGATATCCATAATGCAATATGATCATTCACTTAGTAAGGACAACACTGGTTTGAAGAACACTGTTCAAGATCTGTCTTTCTTTACACAAATGATGCAAGTCAAGATCAACAAGCAATACTGACTGTACTTTGCCGGATATCATAAGATCCAATAATGGCTTCGTCAATCCTGAGGTTGCTATTTTTTTTCCCAGGTAAAAGGTTAACATGGTATGGTATTTCACATTGATAAAACATTACCTCAGTTAGTCGAGCGTAGTGGCAGCTCCTTCAGGGAGGGAGAACAAAATCCACTGAAATAATGTCTAAGTCATGAAACTTTACACTAGCCTTAATGAAGGGAAAACAGCTAGGGAAGCTTCAAATGCCAAGATACATATACGAGGTAACAAAAACAGCAACTTGGCATGACAGGAGATGAATTTCATGACCAACTAGGATCAGCTTTCCATAATCATTTGTGAGAGCAACAGCAGCAGCTGCTTGATTTGCATACCATAATTTACAAAGAGCAGGCAGAAACCATCCAGATGTATTATGGAAGCACACATCTACTCTTGAACATACAGATATATATAAACTCCAGCTAGAGGATCCTTGCTAGAAATACAGTATTAAAAAGATTAGTCCTGGCTGGGAACCAAGAAAGGGTTGAAAAGTAGGTTCACAGGAAATCAAGCTAAGAAGGTTGTAAAAAAGGAGTAGACCAATAGCAAGGTTAACAATTTCAACATTGGTAGAAACAGTGAGGGTAAAAGTTGAGATAATGGATTCCAAGTTGAAAACTTTATTGTTTGGAACACTCGACCTCTATCATAGCTCCAGTGTATCTGGGGTACACAAAACATGAGAATGGTTTGGTCTGAGCAGAAGCCATTCACAAGGGAAAACGAAGTCAAATTAATAAAGGATATATATGCAGTAAAATTCATGACGAGAGAAATCCGTTGGCAAAGTAGGCCACGGATACATGACCAGATCCAGCAGCCACTAAAAGATATAATTTTCCACCTAAAATAAAAAAATTCATATGGCCCATTAACTCCACAGCAGGGGATAAGAGGATATATCACAGGTTAGACAAGAAAACAAAAGAAAGAAATACGTGGGGAGTTCACGCGCTAGACATTTCCCCGACACATACAGTACTACCTCACAGGTTGTCCAAGGAGTAGCCAGTGCTTTTGTCAGCCAGAAATCCTACTCTCGTGGAGACCACCATCCTATGGTCAAGGAGGTAATCCACACATACAGACACAATACCCTTAATAGACTCACTCACCCATAACACAAAAGGAAAGGGTTAAAACCCATCATAACTCCAAGGCCACTTCCAATGTAAACAAGTACCATAATAAATTTATGCATCAGTAAGCTTCTAATTTCAAGCACCCTCAGATGTCCGGCCTGCATCCCAGCAGTTCCGTGAAGAGATATAAGAGCACCATTCCAATTACCTCCCTTCCTTTCAATCAAAATAATGTATGAAATTTCTAATAACCGTGGAAATATGAATATCATGTATCTCAAAGGACCAGGGTAGTTACTTATTGATAGAGTGGTGTATGTTTCACATTTTTACCATTATGATTCCCATCCATCCAGGCCAACTCACCTCTAGCTTCTTGACACTGGGATAGGAAAAGGAGAAATTATTGATGTTTGAGAAAAAAAAGTTCTGAAAAAATCTGCTGTGCTGACAAATGGAACCCAAGGATGCAGGAGAGTAGTTTCTCCTGTACTAGCAGATTGTACCTAATCCTCCCACAATAAAAATGGAAAAGGAGTTGGGCTGGTTGAAGGAAGTGCCACAGAGAGCTCAATCCCCAACCACCTACCCTCATTGGGGTATTAAGCAGTGACCTCCAGTGGCTGCACACGTGAAGCTTTAATCTCTACATTTGTCTTGACCCACCCTTGCTAATTAGGTTCATCTATGTAAAATCTCAAAACTAACTTTAAACATTAATAAAACCCTGGGCTCTGATAAAAATAGCAACAGCAGTAAATGCTTCACACACAGAAGGTTACGGAAGGCTTGATAAAGAGAAATCCTTATACTGTACTGTAATTCAGGTCATCCTGTCATCCTGTATATTATTATCTATTTGTCATTTGTAGAATCTTAGATTGTGGTTCCAAGAATATGAAGTGTAATGTTTGATACTTCTTATTTTGAAATGCCTTGTCCCCTGTTTTGTAATGATAGATGCAAGAAGGGTTACACTAGCATTTACAATTTATTAAATATACAGAAATCACACATATATGCCTCTTGGATCCTGTACACAATCTAGCGCTGTCTTCCTCATGCAGGGATAGCTGTGGGTAAAATTGAATGATGTTAACAATTAACACTATTATAGCATTGTCACGCCATGCTGGAAGGTTTAATAAACTGTATTCTGTTGAATGGTTATTCAGATATGACTATGGTGTCCCATGGTAGAAGCTTCAGCACCAATAATGATTCAAACAAGAGGAATCAATGCATAGTCAATACTACACCATTTCACATATCAGGTAGGATAGTTTAACAAAATTAAGTTACTGTTCACCTGTGGCTTTGATGTTTGACATAAATGTTAAGACAATGTCATGTAAGGAATTGACACTATAACAAAATAGTTTGACAGATTATTTTATCACCTGTCAAACTACTTTGTTAGAGTGTCAATTCCTCACATGATATTGTCAAAACATTTATATCAAGTGTCAAAGTCACAAGTGAACTGTCATTTAATTTTGTTAAACTGTCCTACCTGATATGTGAAATGGTGTATACTGTACAGGAAATGCACAGCAGCTCATGCAGAAGTTAATATCCTCAAACATCCACAAGTTAATGTAATCAACTACCACTCTCACAACAAAACAGAAGTATATATCTGCATAATCAGATGCTGGACTACCAGGCAAATCTTTCAACTGCTTCACTGCCTGAACCGGAAGTGATTTAGATGATAAATACGGTTGGTTTGGACAACAACTTTACTCAGTAAATGTTCTGCCTCACTGTGGCTGGTACTTGGGTAAAATAGATATAATAATACTCAGATGGTCTCACAATGGTTTCCACCTATGAAATGCTTGCACAGGCTGCTAATGAACATTGAACGGTCAGTATTTCTTCCCGATACATCAACTTTTCTAGTAGTTGGGCCTCTGTACATAAACACATGAAATATGGATAGATTTGTGTTCAACTGGTTTACAGAGCATTAACTAGTAATGGTAATCTCACCTATTCTATGGTGATTTTACTTTATTGTCATGGCCTTGTGAAATATTATCAATCTATGCATCATAATAACTTGCAAAATTTAAATATAGCATACAGGTATGCTGTTAAATTATCGATGTTCCTTAACTTTTTTCTTGATGTAGTTTGACTGGAAGGTCATACTGCATATTACATTTTATGATTCTGTATATGCTTATATGAAAAAGAAGTAAAACTAGAAATGGGCTTAAGCTCACCCTGTTTTAACAAGTTCCATAAGACTGACAAGCAAGACCTTGAAGCAGAGATCTCAAGAGTAATATCCACAATGACAAACTCCATATTGCATCTGACGAAATTTCAATGCTGATTCAAGCCACAGAATAGAGTACTGGTGACTTACACACTGCACAATGCATATATACTGCACGTGTATCAGCAATCACCTCACATGGCTACTGTGAAGCCAATACCCCTCCACAATATTACTCTGAAACACTGTAATAGATCTCTACCTTAGATGCTGGACCATATTTCTAGTTAAACCCAAAAGACTATGCATGGCTGAGTGTGTAAACCATAGACTACACTTCATTCTAGTGAACCAATAATCAGGCTTGAAAATCACTACAAATACCACAAACCCATATGCAGTTACTCCAACCAATGGTAGTGTTTTGGGTGTCTTAAATATCAGTACATATGACTAGGAATACAATTCCATGTCACCCTACCCTACCAAAACATGGTTTTCAACTCAAGAGTCACCACTGTAAGCCAATATGACATGATTCAGAAATGCAATGCCTTCAGAACATGTTGGTCACTCTGAAACAAGACTCCAAAACAGGTGATGTCACTCAGGAACTCCTCAAGAATGACTTAAATTTTTGGGTGATACTTTTCAGGAAATCACCACAGGGCATTACACCATGACATTATCATTGGTACACCATGAAACTCCAGAAATTGGTCATGTCTCCCAAGAATATTCTAGAATATCATAATAGGATACAAAGTGATGTCACTCCAGAACATCACAGCTTGAGGTGATGCTTTTCAAGGACTCCATATCAAGGTAAGGAGAGAGAGGAAGGGGGCATCACTCTGAAATACCACAGCATAACCCTAACCTGAGTTGAGGTCACTCCAGTAAAGGCAGTTCCTCAGCCTGCAAAAGGGTGTTGAGGTTAGGGTTGTCAGAACGCATGAATATGGTGATGCCAGATTTGTAAGCAGCAGGGATGGCCACGTGTGAAGTGAGGTGTCGACGCCCTTGTACCACTGGGGGTGCGGCTTGCTCCTTCAGCACACCTACTACTTGACCTGTAAAAGAAAATATTACTGTACTGTGGTTGTCCTTGTCCTACATGCTTGGGTGGCCAATGTAGAATAAGGTTCATTGCAATCTAAATTATTAATAACCTTATATTTACTGAAGATACCACACATTAACTTAACGGAACATATTCATTGCAATCACAAACTACAAATATTTTCTAATATCTTTATATTCTCTTATTCTAAGTACTGGTATCAGATCTTCACCAATGTGCATACTCTTTTTTGCAAGAAGAAAACAACAATAAGAGTGAAGTACATTTACATGAAGAATAATACTTACAATACTAAGATTCAGATAAACAGGGTGAGTAAGAGGAAGCGAAAGTAGAATGGGAAGGAGTGGGCAATACTTATACTATCAGCACATCTCTACCCTCAACACAGTTAATTAGGTCATAATCAAGAACATGCAGAAGTATGACATCCTGAATTCAAGCTGGCTTCATGTATAACAAAAATTCTTGTTTAACCCTTAAACCGTGGGTGATGAGAATTCTCGTCACCAGCAACAAGTGTGGAGGACTGAGAGTGGCGAGAATTCTCGTCACCAGCAACAAGTGTGGAGGACTGCGAGTGGCGAGAATTCTCTTCAAAGCAGTTTTTAAAATTGTGTGCCCCATAACATGGTTGTCTCAGGTGGCAACACTGATTTTGGGCTGGTAGGGAGTAGCCATAGTCCAGCCACCCACCTCCTGCCAGTGTTGAACTAGCAGTGAGGGTGGAAGGACGTATTTTCATCACTCCATTTTTCCTGTAATTACCATACACGCGACCCTCGATATAATAGACAAAAAGAGGGTTAACCTTGTCCGTTACTGGAAAATTGACATGATCTAGGGGCTAAATTGAAATTCCAGCATTCACAAACTGGCCTAGGCTTGCCAGATGAAATAATTAGACATTTTTTTTATGGTTAAACTAATAATTGGTTGTTGCAAACCTTCTTTTTGCCATAGAAATATTCAATACTATTTTAGAAACTTTTAAATACTGTACTTAACGATATGTAGGCATAAATAATGAACGGAACCTAATGTAGATAAATCGGCTGTAAACATAAACACAGACGACGACGACGACGACGACTCGTGTCTACACTTCACATTTTATATTTGATTTATTTGATTTCGAGTCACAATCTGCCACTGCACATGTATATACAGGCATTTTGAAAAAAATATAGCAAAGCAAGAACGCATACACTGGCTTAGTTTGAGTTATGTACTCACTCCGGCAGCAGTGATACCAGGTCTCTGTAGTTGCAGGTAATGAAAAAAATAATCTGTTACATTATATTTAAGTACTAGCTTGGCATTGCACAAATAGTAAATCCCTTGCTCAGTAATATTAGTAAGTAATTTACCAGGTAAAATCATGGTATACAGCCTAATTTGAATATAGAAATAGACTAAAAGCCTACAGAAAACGTAAGCGAGGTACGTCTCGTATCTGGCAAACTGTGCAGCCTTTGTTTTGTAAATTTCGGTACTCCAATCAATCTCAGTCGGCAACTTCGGTGTAATGGAAATTCGGCTACCATTTTTTCAATATTTTATGCGTAATAGTCAATGACATCGTTTCGTGACCTGCCCAAACATGCATTCGCTTGTTATGCATCAACTGGAATTTCAGTTCCAAGAAATGTGTAGTTTGAACACAAAATAAAATTATTTATGACCGTTTCAATGACTGTATGTACAGTCGACCCTCGAATGGGCGGACTAATTGGGGGGGACAGCTGTCCGTACATTGAAAAAGTCCGCACATTGAAAATGTGTAGTAGTAATCGTCAGTTTGGGAGGCATATATGGAAGGACGAAATATTCACGTAAGCGATGCGAGCGGGGTGGAGACTGTAAACAAACTGAACGTTTTGGCGCGAATACACCTCGGTCTCGTATAGAACGTCCAATAGGTCGATAGAAGACGTCGTTTTATGTGAAATGGTTCTATGTGATACACATAACCTATGGGGAAAATTACAATTGGTCGATCAATCACCAAAATTGTCCCTGAAATTAACATAAAATACTTTTCAATGTTTTTCTTGCCTTAATCCTACTGTACAGGGATGTATGTAAAATGCATTTTACAATTCGTATTAAGGTTTTGGCAGGTGACTCATGTGACTTGAGACGAGTCGGCAGCATCCGTGGCGGTGGAGGTGGTGGTAGGGGGGGAGATACCGTGTGATCATCGTTTGATTTCTTTTATTAATCATACGTTGGTGTTTCCTTCTCCTTTCTCTTTCCGAGAAATAACTTCCTTCTTTATATCGAAGGATATGGCCTTCCGTTTTGTAAATGCACCAACTGGCATGACTGGGCGATGAAGCTGGTGGTTAATAAACTCGTAATCACTAAAAATGAGCAAGTCAAACACGAAATTTCCCCAAATTCAACTTTAGAATTTCCCTTTATGCCTCAATAATTCCCTGTTTACTCTTGAACATTGACGGTCTTTTTAGTATTTCTTCTGGTAAGACTTTTCCTGTTTAATTTTGAACAATCTTTATATAATTTCCCCGTGTGGATTTCAAAATTCCCCAAAAGAGAAATTTCCTTGCACCTGGCAACACTAGGAAGGGGAAGGAGCGAGAGAAGTGGCGGGTAACACACTCACACACACTGTACAGATGCCAGTGATATCATTTCCTGACACGTTCATTATGATTTAGCTCGTTTTGTATAAGAACTCCTCGGATTTGCTTCACTAATTTTCGCCACCCGTTCTATATATAAAATAATTTTAAGCTAATATTTTGATCGCTCGTTCTATACGAGAATCGTTCTATATGAGACCGAGGTGAATTGTTTCCCGTGCCACTGCCTGACTCGCCACCTACCGGATAGCTTTAACATTAATATATTTTGCCCGAGCTATTCAAAGCTTTTCGGGATCGTATTTTTGTATTTCTGTGTCCACCCAAACCGAAATCCGCACAAGTGGGGTCCGCTCATGCGAGGGTCGACTGTATTTGGCTTTATTAAATCTTTATAAACCATCTTATTGCAGTAAGTCTCACTTCGGAATATAGTTTAACTATCTATCAAAATATTAAAGAGGTAAATAGACTTCAATTGCTTAAATTTACTACAATATACTATATACAGTATATAGATACTCCATTTCTTATATATATATATAAAAAAAAAAAGGAAAAGTTTCCCAATGCCAGTAAAATCACAGGTCGACATGACTGGCAACACTATACAGTACAGGTTAAAGTTCTTCATTACAAAATCAGACAGTTCTGAAAGAAATATAAAAGAACGTGCACACAGCATGTCCTGTTGTTTGTACAGCAGATGGACAATTGGAGTAGAAAAAATAATAACCAGTGAAATTAGAAGCAAATTAAGAGAAAAAAATACATGAAATGAAACCACAAAAAGTTATAATAAAGTGAGTCAGAAAAAACTTAAATATTTGTGAAAGGCTTTTGCCTAGCAATAGACTTGAAGTGTCGGATAAAAAGAAAACTGAAGACAAAATGAGGCTACATACCAAGCACGTTCATGTCCCGCCAGCGTTGGTCCTTGTGCTGAGTGAGGCGTATCAAGTTGTCTCCCTGACCCCACCTGCACACCACGTCTGCCCGCCGTACTAATAACAATGAATCTGTGCACAGCTGGTCTCCCAGAAGGCAGTCTGATACACACTCCAGAGGGTTGGTGAGGTAGATTCCTTGTGGACCTACACCAAAGATCATCTGGTGGTGCCAGGCATCTGGTACTGTCTGGCCTGGTGCTACACCCACCTGTAGGTTCAGAGTTGCCAATGGAACCCCACCTGGAAAAGGACACAAGCTTATAGAATGTGAGAAATACATCACATGAAAGGAAGGAGATAAGGAAAGAGAAGATAGGGGGCAGAAAGCACTGAGAGTGAGTTGGGTGAGGAGATCACTTTGCCCCTAATTTCTAATTCCTGAAAAAGGCTAAAACATTGCAAGCCTCCTTAATATACAATTTTGTACTATGTAGGTGTTTTTCCTTTTGTATATAGTATTCCTTTTCTTTCTATCTACAATTCGTGGCAAGTAGAAAATGCAGTCATGTAGAAAACTTCAGACAGTTTTCTACATGATTGCATTACAAAGTTAGGTAGGTTCATAACCCACCTTTGGTGATCCACTCTGCCAGCCATCGTGATAGCTGGACGGCACGCTTAGGGAACATGTGGAAGAACTTTGCTTGTATAGCACCGTGAGAAAGGGCAGTGACTCCCTCTATAAGGTCCTGGTGAGTTGTGCCGGCCACAGAACGAGAGAAAAGGTAGTCCACTACTGGAGCATCCTCTGCCCTTAGCCTTGTGGCCACTTGACCCTGTACCTCCTCCACTGGGTATGTGTAGTCTAGCGCAAGCTGTCAGACAAAGGACAGGTCAAACTTTCATCTCTATCTGGCTTTCAATACTTCAATAATTATCTAATACAAGTAACCCTATTTATAAGATTGGGATGCCTTTCTATAAAACCAATAACTGTATGTTGAACAATAAATAACATGGTTTACATGGAGATGCACATTTGAAAAAGAGAATCATCAAATTATTATTATCACCACTACTATCACTGCTATCATTCACAAGATTATTAACCAGGGCAACATCAGGTGCCACCTTTAGTGGAATTTAATTAAAATTAAGTTTTTTAAGCTCTGAATGTTGTCAACAAAGTTCAACAATGCTGATGCTGAAGTATACTGTATGTTCATTCAAACATTTCAGTTTACTGTACAGTACAGTATATCCCATATCAGTTAGGGATTTCCCTACAACTTCCTGCTACACATTCCACTGAAAAATACATGCCATGTACATCCGGCAGCATAAATACGCGTCCATCCCATGTACTTATAGTACATTCCAATAGGAAAATCAGCTCCGATTTGTGCGAACACCAGTAAAGGTGGCTTTCAAAAAATATTTATATTTCTTCACTTAGCGCACCTATTACATAAGCTAGGCAAATTTGGTTTATATCATTGGATTAAAGCAGTAATTGTACAACTACAGTAATCCCTTCAATTTTACGACAATTAGGGGGACACTTGGGGCCACAAAATAAAATTTTGCAAAATTGAAACAATTAACATTATGGGGAAAATAGAATATGATGGACATCTCATCGCCGAAGGCTGATTTTTCGTGATTTTAGTCATTTTGCCATAACAATTATACATTATAAATCCTACAATAAAGAAAGATACAAAAAATACACAGATATTATAATTATCTTTAAGAAAAACAATTTAAATCACAATTTCTTTTTCCCTCATTTTTCATCTTAATTATTTTCATTTTCTGATCCAAACTTAGTTTCTTGTTTTATTTTGGTTGGGGACGCCATGTTGCACACTTAAACACACGATCACACGGGATAGAACTTCAATTTTGCCGTTTCAATTCCAAGATAGCGAGAGCATGGGAAAATTCGCAAGCGCGTGTGTTAAACTGAACAATAGACGCGCTGACGCGTAAAGATACAGGCTTGGGGCAGGCCACTGCACTTTAAGTACTCTGTAATAGTAACAGCTTGAAATAATTGCCATATATTATTATTACCGAACTCCACTGACATAATGGTCGACTTGAATTGGCGCCAATTTTCACAGCCTCCTTATTGGTTCATACCACCTTTATTACATCAGTAACTTAACAATCTTTACTGATATATAATATATGGCAATTATTTCAAGCTGATATTACATAGTAATTAAAGTGGATACAAGTAAGCATTATTAGCCGATATACCCCCAAATACTAACGATAATCATGACATTGATGCTGGTGGTACTTGGCAACTTTATCTACCTCCCCCTTCCTCCCTCTCTCTCCCTCCATCAAGTCATGTCGGCATGTTAGTAAGATGCAACATGTCCATACAAATCCATCCATTTCTCTCCCATAATATTTTAAACGTAAAATCTGAAAGGACCATCATATTCAAGAAAGTGTTATGTACTAGAGCACATGTTTTATTTAAATATTACTTTCATCATTGCTGCAAATACCAATGATAAGTAAAACGTTATATAAACCTTAAGATTATATTCTCTGACTTATACTCGTAATTACTTTATTTTTTACCCTCCAATTATTATATAGTGTAATTATATTATAGTTGTACAATTACTGCTTAATCCAATGATATAAACCAAATTTGCCTAGCTTATGTAATATGTGTGCTAAGTGAAGAAATATAAATATTTTTTGAAGGAGGAATGCTTGGTGAGAATGTAAACAAATCATACGCTCTCCAAACTGTAGTAGGAGTGCACCTGTACCAACGTGTTCGCACAAATCAGAGCCAATTTTCCTATTGGAACGGACTATAATAATGCTAATATGACCAGATAAAGTTGCATTCTGAACCAGTTTCTATTCTAACAGCATATGTAATTTGCCATATGAAAAGTATGTCTGTCATCTCTGCATTTAAATAGTGTTACAACATCACTATGCTCATACTTTCGCAGGTGGAAATGAAGCGAACTTATGCTGCCGACTGTACAGTACTATGACTGAAAATATATCCCCTAAAGAATGTGGGAGTAGCACTCACCAGAACATTGATGATGGCAGTGGCTCCACAGGCTGAGGTGCCTATCTGTGTCACCTGCCGGGCAGATGCTTGTAACTCAGTCCATATCATCACCTTCTTCACCCTTGGACAGCTCTCGTCTCCACCACCCTCCCCTTCACTGGCCTGTGTGTTAGTAACCATTCAAATAATTCAGTATGATATTTTGAGTACTGAATGAGATTTTGCTTCTGCTCTTGAACTTATCTGAAGAAGCACAATCATCTACCAAAAGTTCCAGCTTCAGTTCCACTTCATATAACTTTAATTTACCTATACTGTATAAATAAAGCATTCTTCTTCTTACTGTATTGGGATCTTGAGTGGGGTTGGTGTTCTTGGGTCGCAGTGATTTGACAGGGAGTGGGCAAGGATGTGATGCAGGAGCTGGAGTAGGACAAGTGGTTGTGGTTGTGGTGGTGGTGGAGGGAAGCAGTGGAGGTGGTGGAGTGTCTCGGTGACTAGCTGTGATGAGGGAGGTGGCAGTAGTTGTTCGGTTGGGAATGGTGCTCACGCATACTACACCACTTTCAGTGCTCACAACTGATACTGATCCATGGCAGTTGGAGCTTACATTCTGAAAATTATCATTACTTAGATTGGATTTTTTTTCTAGAAGACCTGTACTGGCAGCACAAATAAGTTGCAAGACCTATCAAAGAACAAACACTGTATACAGGGTAACAAGTTGAATTGAATATTATACTAGCACTGATGTAAGGCGCTACAGCATATTTTGCAGATTAAAACAACTAGGTAATGTAAAGAGAAATATAACGAAAAGTAGAAGCTCTATCCTGTATTTGAGGAAGGCAATTGACTGAATTCCGAGACAAATTGTGAAAATAAAGGGTATCAGAAATGTTCGTAAGGTTATTGTTGTAGTTCCCCAGATGATCTGGCCGATCAGTCCCAAGTCTGGTTGACCGAATCTGTGCAGATGCTCAGAACCCCAAAAGGAAGCCAGG
Organism: Petrolisthes cinctipes; assembly: GCA_033782935.1. Lineage (NCBI taxonomy): Eukaryota > Metazoa > Arthropoda > Malacostraca > Decapoda > Porcellanidae > Petrolisthes > Petrolisthes cinctipes. The sequence goes on from JAWQEG010004304.1 coordinate 104,989, forward strand.
AAGATTGTGAGATCTGTTTCTTTGAAGGCAACAGAAGAGGAGACAACTGGCTCACGGTCATGTTCCCTCGAGCCAAAGAACCCATCAACAGTTGCCTCTCTTGTTGTGCCACCCAATCGGGCGATCTCGTCAGCTACCCAGAAGGAATGAGAAATAGTAAGAGACAGAACACGCCAAAGTGCGGTAGAGGATGCCAAATTCCTCAGTTCTGGATAGAACCAGCTCTCACCAGTGGGAAAAGGTGTTAGAGAGGTGGGATAGCCAGCACGAAGGAAATAGAAGGAACGGAGGGACTGAAAAGGATTGGCAGGGGCAGAAGGGGTGTCAAAACCCTTAAAGTACTGTCCACATCACTGCAGGCAATACTTTCTCTACAGGGCGTAAGGTTGTTAATGGCATTGTATGAAGGTTTAAAATCAAGAGTTGGGGTGGCTGCAGGAACATTAAGAGTATTCGAAATACGTGTGGGAGTGCACCAAGACTTGGACCTTGGTTCTCTTTTGTTTATAATTGTGATATTCTTGCTCTGTTCATTATCATAATTAATGATAAGTACCCTGATATAACAGTGCGCAATGGCCCACAGGATGGAGTGAGATATGCGGTGAAAACAACTGTGCAGCATGAGTGTAACCGTTTGCTCATATCAGTTGATCGCTAGTGATCATACTGGTACCAATTCACATTAATATTTTATCATTTCCTGTACTGATCATAAATTAATTATCAGCATATCTAGGAGATGGGTAGAGAAGAAACTGGTTACTTTATTTAGGTAGCATTTGGATGGCCAATACAAAAGAAGTTGAAAAATAGTGTTTCATCAGTGTACACTGTGCCAAGTACTTAAATTGCCATCCAGCACTTTACTGCAGTGAATGATGACTACTTAATCATACATCTTTCAATGTATATTTCCATATGCAGTATTTATCAAATACACTTCACTATGTGAGGTTGCCAGGTATTGTCAATCTGCTACTGGACCATACTAAGCTCATAGGTCCATAACTGTACAAGTTCATCAACTACCTGAGAGATATAAATACAGTTCAATTATCCCCAGATTTACTGTTGGCTATCCCTTTACAAAGCAAGTAAACAAGTCCAGCAGGTTATTTTCAAAATGCACTGTCTATATCTTACAAGCAGACTAAGTTGAAAAAAAAAACAAAGTTACCTAAGAGATGGACAATAATCTAAATGTGGTAAATTAACTTTCTTAAAGTCTTACTCCATTAGTAAAACATTCTAAACTATTTTTCTCCTTTCTATTAACCTCACAGCTAAAAGTTTCTTAGCAAGTGTAAATTTTATAACAAGATACCTGTGATGATGCTGGATCTGAGAGTATATTAAAGACGGAGTTCTCTCGCCTGTGTAACCGACCAGCACAGGCCTCCAGGTTGGCAGTGTCAGGTTCAGGTGCCGGGGTGCCTTGGGCATGCTCTGGCTGCTGTTCCTCCTTCTTGGTGCGATGGGAGAAACACACATTCTCATACTTTGGACTGGAGAGCTGGTTGTGGAAGCTCACACTACGGCCAAACTTCTCAAGAGGACTGTACTCCTTGGCCGGGCTCACCTCTGGTGCCGAAACTGACCCAAGGTTATTATTGTTCTTATTAGTGGTCTTGGCAGCAGTCCTGGTGCAGGCTGAGGCTTTCACTCGGGTCTCCTCCTGCTCCCTCAGAGCACCTACACTGCCTCCGCGAGACCGACTCAACACCTCGTATCTCTCCGAGTTACTATCATCTCCATCTTCATCATCAGCATCACCACAGAAGTCATCATCCATCATGTCCATCACGTCTGCCTCCCCAAGATTGTTTTCCACACTGTCATTGTCTGGGGGGTCATACTCCTCCTCTAGGGCTAGTGGAGCACTGCCTTTATTACCTCCCACTTCCCTTCCATCACAGAATTGGTTGAGTTTAACATTAAGGTCTTTTGGGACATTCAACTCCTCCCTTGGCACATTTAACGCACTATCTGTAGGCTTGGGTCTATCATCCAAGCCAGCACTAGGGCCCCTACCAATGTTCAGGGGGGAGCTAACTTCATGTACACTCAAATTCAAGGCCACATTGTCAATTTTACCATCACATATACTAGACTCGCATCGTTTGCACATAAGGTTCCTCATTTCAGAACAATAATTATTGGCTTTTCTGTCTAAAACACTTATAGGATTCAGAGCACCAGCAAGACTAAAGGCAGCCGCATGTTCTCTACCTAACCTACTATCACACTCACCACCACAATTGTCTTCACAATCTGAGTCAACATCACCATCCCCATTAGGGCCAGGATCAAAGTCCATTTCTAAAAAATCCATGTCTGGGGAAAACAGATTATTTTGGTCAGGAGGATCAGGGCGGGCAGTGCGAAGCTGGTGGGCTAAAGCCAACCCCCGTGCCTCCACACTGCGTTCAGTATTGGGCAGCCCACAGCTCAAGCACATATCAATCAGATGAGAGAGGTTGGCTTCAATATTTTCCCCTTTGTAGGTGTAAATGCAACCATCATCCTCATCTTCCTCTTCCCCATTGAGCAAGTTGAGCTGATCAGAATATCTGGGAGGCTCCCGACTTGGGCTCAATTCGTTGCGCCTCCCCTGCCGTGTCTGATGTGGTTGCGGCAGTGGTGGCTGCGGTTGCCGTCCAGTGTTGGAGGAAGCATGCATTTGGAAGTACTCATCCATGCCATCCTTGACTGACGGTCTTTTCTCTGGGTACACATTGTTGTTGACCTTGGCTGGGAACTTGTGGTAAAGACAGAAGGATTTATCATCAGCACACCTTAAGTTGCACTTTTCCTCCACCAAATTATTATTGAGGAGTGACTGCTCACTGTGTTTCTCACTCCCAGGTGCTGGTAAAGACTGGCTTCCACCAACAGCTTTATTGAGCCCATTAACGGCCAGCATTCCATTTGTGATGGGTCGAACACCTTCACGCTCACCCTCCTCGATGTTCTCTTCCTGGCTCCACTGCTCACCCGCAGCTGATGAGAAAACATATGGTCAGAAGATAGACAGTAACATATATCTGTGGGTACATCATCATTAAATAAATACTTACAATAGTTACTATACATCACTTTTATTTGGCTACTAATCAGAAAAGAGCAATTTTACAGTCTTTTTTCATTATCATTCACACTTCACCTATCCAGCACATCGATCATTCCAAGACAGAGGGTCGTATCTCGATTTTTAAAAATTTTCAGGAGAGCGATTTGAAGTTTTTGCTCAAATAATTATGTTCACTGTGGCCATCGTTTTAAAGATTGTTTTTTAAATTTAAAAAATTTAAAAGGTAGTTTTTCCTACACGAGTATTTTTTAATGAGTAATGTTTTTAAGGGGTTTTAGGGAGCCTTTAATAGATACGCCCATTCGTATTGTAAGACAGAAGTTTCCCCATATAAGTCATCTTTAGTTATGCCACAGATGCACCTGTTTGTCTCTCTGTCAAAGATATAATACAGCAAGTAATTCTGGAGTTACACCCAATAGTAAGGTTGTAAAAATAAAACAACACAGAATTGAAAAATTAACTCACATTATTTCTTTAAAAAATTAGTGTCTCTGTACAACTTCCACTTAGGTGCATTAACGTAAGGGCACAAAATACCATTCCTTCTAACACAATAATGTATATTACTGGTAATTGTTTTCTGTATGAAAATTAAAGAAAATTTATATTGCACAAATTTTCAATTTTGGCAGTTATTAGACCACTGCATAAATTTGAAGGCCTATAGGTGATAAGGGAGGAAGGCTTATGCCATTAAATCTTTGTAAGAACGAGAAAGGAAACACAAAGACTACTACAAAAGGAAAGGAGGGAAGGGGGAGTGAGAGTGGGAGAGGACAGGGGATGAGAGGTTGTGTGAGGTTGCCAGTTACTTGAAAGATATATATATGCATAAAATCAAACCAAATTTATTGAGAATGTCAAAGAAGAGGTGCCAATTGAGGGTCAAGACCCAGTATTTAAAAAATATTATGAAAAAACATAACATGGCCTGTTAAACAGATTAATGAAGGAGTATTCATAGCCAAATATGATTATTAAGAGATAGAAAGGAACTTGCCTTATGCCTAAAAGAAAGATTCTGTAGGCAGTGGGAGGTGATAAATTAATATTTTTTTTATTTTACGACGAGAGGTGATAAAGAGGGGGGACTGCAAGCATGAGGGATAAAAGGAATACAGCGATAGCTAAAGACAGAAGAGGGATTCGTTCGGGTCCGAAGGTCACCAAAAATCTTTATTTTTGGCCTAATATCCAAAGGATAATAACCAGTATCCCACTACGGGGGTGAACAATAAACATTGCCTTTATTTAGTAGATAAAATGCAATATAATGCAGCAGATATTCTAATAAATAATTGTTTGTAATTTCTTCTCAACTACTCAACCTTATTTGTCTTACCCTCTTCCCCCTCACCCTCGCCTCTAAACTTACCTCGTCACCATCATCTTCACTCTCCTTTATCCACCTAATGTAGGATGCAATTCTTTAAACTATTGCTGATTCGACGCCGTATCCAAATATATTCCATTGCATTCATACCTCCTGACACTCTCGCCTGCCCTACCCCATCATTCGTTTCCCCCCCCCACCACCACCAACCACACTATGATTACTACTTCTTTACCCTCCCACATTTCTCCCCTTCTCACCCACCCACATTCCTCCCTCCCTCCACCTGCAACTGTTACCAACCAGATCCGCTGAGGCCCAAACCAAGTCGCTGGTGGATGGGGTGTTATCGTTTGATCTGTCCGGAGCTGTACTTCCAAGTTTTCCACACTCATAAAAGTGATATCCTCTCTCCTCTGATAGGCACTGAACATAGATTACTATTTAAACCCTCATCTAAACAGAATAAAAAAATCCACACATATACCTGACTCATGCCATCCATTGTTATCTATCCCTTAAGGGACCCTGTGATATAGTCAGAAAATTAGAGGTAAATGAGTAATTCAAATATTGCCACAAAATACCACCTATAGGGAAGGAGCTTGTTTCGTGGCATAGTCAGGAGGAATCAGATGCCTCCAATTCTCATACATGATCACAAGGTCCTTAAACACTACAAATTCTCAAAAATGTATAGCTATCACAATTTTTGTCATGTTCACAAACTGTACCGTATTCCTGATTTACCATTAACCCTTCCTCTAACTTACTTTAACCAACTCAAGTTGGACCCCAGTCCTGAAGTAGTTTATGCAGCAGAATTGAAGTATTGGGCCAGGTTTCACATCAGAACCTTGTATCATGAAAACCCCATTCCCTTTATTTCAGTGTATCTAAGAGAAAGCACTACTGTAATTTTAAGCTAAAATTATAGCAATTTCTAGAAGTATCTTTATTTTCCTCAATAGATGCATAAATTATGAACAAATGGCCTTTGCTTCAAGCTACAATTATAACCTCTCCTAAGGCCTTCATTATTTCATAGGTGCATAAAAAAATGAAAGCTTTTTCTTTGTTTATTTTAGGTTTCAATTTGTTTATTGTAAAGTTAACTAATTTTTTCAATCTACATAACTGTATTTAGGCCTACTGCATTTTGCCAGAGTTATCGGTCATTTTGCCCAAAGTTGCCCAAATGTAGAACCCCCCCCCCCCCCCACACACACTCTATATCACAAACCCCAAACACCCCAGGCACCACAAATACACATAGCCTCCTACGCAGACGACATAACACTCGCATGTACACACAGAAACGCAGACGCAGACACAGCCACTCTCACCCTCTAACCCTACCTCAACACACTTAATGCCTGGTTCACCACAAAGAGACTTAAAATAGCACCCACCAAGTCGACTGTCACCCTTCTCACCAACTGGAACGCAGAACACCGCTACACACCACACCTCACCATAAACAACACACCTATACCACACACACACACACCCAAAATATTTGGCATAACATACAATACATCCATGACATTCAAACAACATATCAAGGCCATCAAAAACAAATGCATGCAAAGACTTAAAGCCCTCAGATCACTTGCCAGCACAACATTCGGACACAACAAAGAATCCACACAGCCCTAAAGACAATCACAGGCTGCACAGCTACCACACCTACAGACCACCTACACTATGAAACCAAAGTCCTCAAAATCAAAGATCATCTTGACATGAGAGGCACACAAACACTTGCTGCAGCCTCCACAAACCCACACCATCCACTACACTACATGGCACAACACCCACACATGCCAAGGAACATCAAAACAACACCCAGTACATGATACCATACACGAATACTATCATCTCTTACACCCTGCCCACCCCAAACCAATCTCCAGAAACACATCCATACTCAAATCACTCATCAGTCCATCCAAACACTCAAAAACAACACTCAGCTGCATGCATGACCTCCTGACATCTACCCATCTGAATCCTCCCTTCCCCGTGAGGACAGAGTCCACCTGGCCAGGCTGCTGTGTGGCCACCACCCGGCCCTTCTGACATATCAGAAGAGGCTGGATGGAGCCATTGCGGATGCCTGTCCGGGATGCAACACAGCACCCCATTCTATTAAACACATTATTGAAGACTGCAACGCACACAACCACACTCGCCAATAACACAACATACACTCTCTGAGGGCATTACGGGAAAGCCTGGTTCAGGCAATGGCCTTCCTCAGGAGCTCGGGGCTGCTCGGCCAGACAGCTTGAGGAACTTCAACAACAACAACAAACCCCCAATCCTTATTGGAGGAGGGAGCAACCCCTACAGCACAACCACATCTCATTGGGTGACTTCAAGGGGTACAACTATGTTTGCATCCATAGCAATTCCCAACAGCAAAAGCTGGTTTACCCCTCTCACTTCACTACAGGGCGAACTCCCCCTCCAGCATCCAGCTGGTCCATGGGCCACACTCAATGCAAGGACCGTAAAGCCGTGTCCACTCTTCAAGCATTCACCACCCTCCTCCACTCGTTTCTGCCATGCGTAATCACTCTACCTTGCTCCATAGGTACAGTATACCTATTCCACTCAGATCTCCTTTCACAGTGTCCATCCATTTCCTCTGTGGCCTTACTCTCATCCTTATGCCTCCCACTTCTGAGCCCCCTATTCTCTTTACCATTCTATTTTCCTCCATTCTCTCCACATCTCCAAACCATCTTTAACACACACTGCTCTGCACAGCCTGCTTACTCTCTCATGACAACTATCTTTCTCCTCACTTCCTCATTCCTGACTGTCCATTCAAGTCACACCACACATGCTCCTCAGACATCTCATCTTTATTACATTCAACCTTCTCTTCTCACTTTCCCCTATATTTTATGTTTCCGCTCCATACAGTGCAGTAGGCACTGTTATCCCTTCATACAACTTCCTCTTTACATCCATTCTAAGTGACTTACAGCCAAACTTCCTATTCATTCCTCCTAGCACCTTTCCTACCTCATATACTCTAGATTTTACCTGTCTCCATTTTGCTATCCACTGTCACCTTTGACCTCAAATAATTAAAGCACTCCACCTCCTCCAGTATTTCACCACCTAGCATTGTATTCACCCTTCTACCCTCTGCTCCCCTCCTACATATCATTACTTTGCTCTTTGCCACATTCACTCTCAGTTTCCTCCTCCTGCACTAACATACTCAGTTCCTTTTCTAATTCTGCCACCAATGCCATATCATCAGCAAACAGTAATTGTTCAATTACTATTATTATTCAATGCAAAAGCATAATAATTATTTTATTATACCCGGTAATTAAAAAAGCATAATTATGTTTATATTTTTGGTTCTACAATTTGTCAGACCTGACCTGATCTGACTTAATCTCATCAGGACCAGGAAAACAACGGGACCTGTAGGGGGAAACATTCGGGACCTAACAGAAGCTATGGGCACAATGCCTCCACTGTATGGGCGAAAGGACTCCATAGTGCGGGCAAAATGACCAGGTACTCTTTGTCACACATCGTTTAATCAATAATACAGTATACACTTAAAAAACAACTACAAACACAAGCATATCTACAAGACTATCAAACATTTAATGCAATATAATGTAATGAGAAACAAAATATCACAGCACCAAATCAATGAAAAATCAGATATATATACACTATATGTTTTTGACATACATACCTGCCAGTAATTTCTCAGTGGCAGTCCTTGCCTGATCCTTCTCTCGGGGTGGCTGTGAAAGCTTGGTGGTCAGCGTTGGTGAGAGGTCCCCCAGTCTCTCCCCCTCGCCCCCACGCTCACACCCGTCCATGACTTCCTGTAATATCATATATATTCAGTCAACTTACAACCAGTCACCAGCATAACAATATCTAGATTTCTTATTTCCTTGGACAGTACTGTAGATAATCCTGACACTGTAAGTTCTATCTTTTGCAATACAGTAACTTACTAGTTGACTGGTTTTCAGAATGGTACAGATCAACAAGTAGCGATGTTATAACCCATATAGATGATTGGTATACACAAAATCTTAACATTATTTTCTGCAAACACACTTAACTCAAGCATGTGCAGTGCCACAGCTGTAATGTCAAGACTACAATATCTGTGTCTTCCTTTTCAGTTGTTTTTTGCTGTGATATGAATGGCTATGATTTGATATTAAACTGGTATGCTCTGTTTGGCCATTCTCCTCCACCCAAAATCCCAAATTCGCCTATAATTGGGGGGTTTGTAGGGGATAAGGGAAAGGACAAAATTCCAAAGAAAATGAAGGTCAATATATATCAAATCACAGCGAAAAACACCAGAAAAATTTTAGGTCCACTGGGACCTGAATAACTGTAATAATAAAGTGATTCTTAGACACCCCAAACACTAGCAGGGTGGGAGTTAACATTGCAAATAACATGCAAATAATGACAAAGTCAAATTAGGTTAGATTATGTTCATAGGGTACCCAACAATGTACATAGTAAGTTCATTAGGGTGACATTGAGAACGATATCTAAGAAAGGATCATCATTTAACTGTGAGTCCAACTTCTAATTTTTTTTAATGAGGCTAAAGGGTATTACAAACTGCAATATTTATAAACCTGTGTACTTGTATTTTACAATCTTGCAATAAGTCACTTTTGCAACTTAGGTGACAATTACTACAACCTTCATCCACTAAGTTAACTTACTTCATTTATTAACAAGACACAAGTTAACCCTTTACTTTTATATACCATGACTTAGATTCTTGTTTCTGGCCACGAGTATGTGGCTGGGTTCTTGGGGAATATAAACCAGCATATATTTACTTGTAATAGAGGCATAAATTTTACGTGTATCTATACTTTGCAACACAACAGGACAATAACAACACCCTTACTACAACAATGACGGGTCAATATCTTCCTTAATAACCCACACCATAAGTCTGTACATCTACCCAATATATATCTGATGATAATAGTAATGTGTGACGTACCTAAGAGCGAGGAGGGGGCGGCAAAACAGCATGAGCCAGCAGGTGTGCGTCACTCCCGACTACCCTATCCGCCATATTTGTTCCAGGCCTGCCAACCCAACCCTCACCACTACTTCACAACACAACACACCCCACCAGGCTTACCAACCCTAACCCATCAACCCTCTTCATTAATTTATTTTCATACACACCATTTTGCTACCACATGTATGAACATTTGTATGGATTCATTTTTATTATAAAAATATACACTTTTCACAAATATACTTATGACTTGTAAATTTTGTCTGTGCCAGATTTTACCTTACTTGAATATTGTCTACTACTTACATATATGGACATTTGTTATTATTTTGTTCTATTTGGTTTTTACAAACTATTTACGCTGAAATATGTTACATATTTCCGCAATAAGCCATTCGATTTATCCCAGACTTTTTATATAGTATGATAACCCACATTTAACTCTGTGTACACTAGCGCCGCTAAGTGGTTGGAATAGGAATAATACTCAACAAGTGTACAAACTAGACGGGATACTAAGGTAAAACATTAAACACTATTATTACGGAATCTATTACACTACAGTGCTATGATAAGTGACAAGTTCAGAACAGTAATGTCTGTAAAAGCTTCATATTCGGGGTCCATACAACCGTTGCATATTTAGCTAACCAGCAAAAGAATTGTTGGACAAAATTGTCATCCCGTGACCTACCTCAATCTAGAGGACGGGATAGATCATAGGTCGACTGAAGTGACACAGGTCTGGAGTTGCTGTGAGTGCTGAGATAGATAAACGAATGGGGACACAAACACACAGTTCACTTGATGTTGGTGATATCTTTATTTATTACAATCTACTACAACAATTCCTAAACTTTCTTCACTTGGCATGAGTCTTCAATAATTAAAGACATATTTCAGCTCAATTTTCTGATGTGTGTGCTTTTTCACTATATCAAAACACTAAGGCCCCCTTCACACGACTCGCCACCATAATTATATTTATATTGGTTTAGAACTTTAGATGGAGCCCTTCACACGTGACCAGGCAATGCAATTCTGTGAGCGGCCATGGTACACTCGCAATCCAAAATATGTATCCAGGCTGGCTTCGAATGGCCTGATTGAGTATTAAGCGAGCTGAAGCATATATGAAACAGGATAAGTGTTGTAATTGGTTCACTAGTATGTCAAATGATTCGAAACTTCAACCAGACCTGCTGGATACAAATTTTGGATTGCGAGTGTACGTCGCATCGTGTGAAGGGGGCGTAAGTTTGCTGCCCTTATTATTCATAGCTACAGCCTACAACTACCTTTTTTGTTACTGGCCAGTAAGTAGCCTTACAGATGGCACACTAAATATTCAGCCACTAACTTACATTGTCTCGTGCCAGTATTTAAATCAAAATTAATTTACTCTACTCTTATAAAATGTTTTATTTCTTCATTTTGTCAAATCTTTCATCTCGGCATCAAGTTCAGCACATCTGTACCCTCCATTGACACCCTCATAAATTAAGTCTTCAACGTCCATCTTATACTCTTTGGCATCATCCATTGATAATTCCTTGGAAGGTTGATATCTCTTGGGCACCACATCCTTATGTGACCTCTTTGGCACTAAGTCATCGTGTGACCTGCCTGACACCAATTTTCTCTTGTGTACCGTAGCCTTGAATGATCTCTCCGTTTCCATAGCTTGAAGTAGCTCTTCCTGATAAATCTCTAATAAGCATCGAGCATGACGAATCCAATCCATGACCTTATGATACTTGCCTCTCACCACCATTGTCTCAGATTTATCTTCATATGTCATGAGTATGTTGTATTGTCGGGCCAATGTTACAAATTCATATTTCAGAGTATTCAGGTGTTTAGGATGAAGTTGCATAGTGTGCTCCACGATCAATGGTCTCTCTTTCTCAGTTTCATATCTTCTCCTCTTCATGATTATCTCCCTTAAATCATTATGGTTTTCTCTCTGCCTGTAGGTGCCCCACCTCCTCCTCTGACCCTATCTCTCCTGGTTGTACTTGGGCATCTTCAATACTGTATCAACTACAGTTCCTCCACTACTTTAAGCTTATTTCAGTACAGTAACACAAAATCAAGGATGCGAAAACCTAGTAGGCAACCTAGATGGAATTGCCTCTAACTCACTTTGTGACATAGTGGGGAGGACTATGGTGGAAATAATGGTGGACCTTAGGTGGAAATAATCTAACTTGTACTGCCTTAATTAACAAACATCATTGTTAATGGGCATGGAACACCAATACAGTATAAGAAGTAGGGAGGCTCATTCTTTTGTTAAGATACAGTATTGAATAAGTGGAGGGCTGTAATTAAATATACATGCAAGTTAAAGATATCTACATGATAGTGAAGATATATGACAAAGTGTTGAGAAGATGTATTTATAGTAGGTACAGTATGGAAGATAATGAGTGGAATACAAGAATGTATGATAATAGAGAGAAACTGTGAGAGACGGTAGTAACGTATAGCATAGATGTAAGAAAATGATAAGATGCATTGTATAGAGCAAGACCACAGGGTCATGTAGCATACTGAGGTTATGCATGGAGTCTTGGATCCAGACCCCAGTGATGGGAGATGTGAAGGCAGTTCTGTACACCAGCCTGCTGTTGACATGTTTGAAGTACTGAAGATGCATGGAACCATACAGTAGTCTATAGGCTGCTGTAAAGTAGGAAAATATGACCTTTGAAAGTGATTGTAGCAGAGGACAATTAAGTATCCTAGCCCCCAATAATCAAACACGCAACGTGGTCTACACTGAAACACTGATCTGACTGATATTACATCTTCACTTTGACCAACACTATCCACACCCACTTAAAAACTTAACTATGATTAGAAAATACTGTAGGAAAATCTTCTCTAACCAACAGGCATATAAATCCACTGGATATTGAGAGCAGTGCTTGGAGCCCATACTAGCCTATCTTATCTTCTACCCACTCTAGATATATTTCCTTTATATTACTGTATTGATACTCTTCATTGCAGTACAATAGGAGAATGAAAAATGTAAAAAGAACACTCTAGGCCTAGAAGACCATGTAGGTTGAAGGAGGTGATGAGAGCACAAAGGAAATAAAAGGAAAGTAGGGACAGCTGAAGAATTAAAAGGGAGTGGCTTGGGTCTGAAGGGATGCCAAAACCTGCAAAGTACAGTATCTGTACAATACTGCAAGACCAACATCACCACAGGCAATACAGGAAGATTTGAAATTTTGTCCTGCAGCTTTCCAGCCTGTGAATCAAACTCCCCCCCCCCCCAGATCAATAGCGAGTACTTTATCAATGGTACTCGCTTTATGCTTTGCCAGATGATTCTAGGTCTAGAATGAGCTTCAAGACCTATGTGGCCTAGCTCAGGTAGAATTAATTTAAATTAAGGACTCCATGAGTGGTGTGACTTTTAATCAACTTCAAAACATCCAAGTGTTAAGCCAAATATCATAATAGTGTACAGTCTACAGTAATTAATTGGTTAAAAAACAAACAAACTTCAGTTTTGTATTTTAATCTTGCCAAAACATTTGCACAGTAAATATCATAACAGGATTATAGAATTTACAACAAATTTTTATTGCATACTTGAATAACCGATTATATTTTTTAAATTATTCATATAAAATATCTATTAGTGTATAATTATGTACAAAATAAATTCACATATTTCTGGTCTTATATAAAAATGGGAAAGTATCATTTAAAAAAAATATCAGTATTAACTCAACTAGTCAAATTAATGTAGTTTCATACAAACTAAAGACTATCACAGAAATGCTAGAGGGAATCCTCTCTCCTCTTCTATTTAAGTTTCCCATTTAGACTGTTGCTTTTGCTTATGGCAAAACAAAATCAATATTGTATATGGATTATTTGCTGTGAAAGTTGCCCTCATATTTATGTAAGAATACAGTAGTATGACTCCAATATCCTTTCACTGCTTGAGTTTCCTACTATGGAATTTCAGACTGTCCTCTAGATGTCCTCTAAATGTGTTTGACATATTAATTCTTAATATAATTTTAATATAGTTCCATTGCCTCTGTCTAAAACTTGTGGTTCAGCTGAAACTGGCTCCTCATTGAGTATAGGGTAAAATGTGCCACTGCAAATCTCTTCCTACCTGTGCTAGACAATAGGTATATTAATCGCTATAATATATTTACTTAAAATGACCAAACATCCCAATGTTAAACCAAAGAACAAGTGCATACTATATGGTAATTGGTTACAAAAACATCAACTACTTATGTTTTGCACTTTAATTTTGAGAAAAAAATAAAAAAATAAATAAAAAATAAAGCAAGAATTTCCATTGCCTTATCAATCAGTGTGAGGCTGAGGGATGGGTGTTCACCATCACTCTTTTTATCTACTGCCGAATGTAAAAATATTATTATTTTATGGTGAATCAGTGTCCTTTCACTAACCATAAATTGGAAAAAGGGATAAGGAGACCTATCTTTAACAGCAAGGAGACAAGTTTTGTCAAGTGACTCCACAGTTATTCCAGTACTAATTTGTACTCATTCATTTTAGCTCATTGATTTCACTATCACTGTTTCATTGTAGGTATTCCATTTCCAAAATCATTCTATTTTGTATAAGCAGTGGAACAATTTTGCATCACAAGTACTGTATTATACTATACAAAACCTCAGAATAATAAAATTTGACATATATAGGTAAGAACATGACCTGCTTGTAATGACTGAAGGGGTTTGTCTATTGTGAGGGCTACTGATTCCTCCAAACAGACTGTACAGTGGGACAGTTTGAAGGTACCTGTATCCTCCAATATGCCCCGAACAGGGTACCCCCTTTACCTATAAACAGTACAAACTTTAGTTATAATATACAAATATGTACTGTACATGTAGTGATCAATTTGCGGTTTGCACAAGACAACTGGCAAGAGTCTTGGTGTGTGGAAATGCTGTCCCTACTATTTTTTCAGTCATTTCTGGGAGAGCCTTTAATATCTTGGCATACAGTCAGTAATATATACATAAATATTATACAGTTCACTCTCACCCACATAATGGCACGGCTACTGTCTGAACACAACACACAATATATAGACCTATAAAAATTAAATGCAAAAATTTAAGTACAAAACTATTCAGTACATTTCTTCAAAAATAAACAGAAGCTTCCACACATAAATCCATGTAATTAGGTACCTGTGTATCAAGAAGTTATTTCATGTACTGTAATTATATATACCATTTACAAAGCCTTTTGAAAATTAGTTCCTACAAGAGAGAGAAAGAATGAAGTAACTCGTGATATCAATAGAGGCTTTCCAAATGGTACTTATGATCTGTTATGCTAATCATGCTACTCTGTACATGAAACCCTTGTGATTCGTGGCTTCTACATATAGTACACTATTATACTTAAGCACACCTTATTCATATCCCTCCCTTGGTATACTAAGGATAGCATTTCACTAATAGTCTTGATTTTCATTAGTTTAAAATATGGTACAGAAATTATAAGGTAAACCATTGCCTATAAATCTTCTATTTATTTCCCATTTGTTTAATTAAAACATCTTTAACCATTAGGCTAAACTCCAGGGTCTGTGTTTCGTCTACACCACTCCTTTCAACACTGGAGTTTTCCAGTGACTGGCTATTCTACTAATAGTATACATCTGGGATGCCTTGAGTCACCAGTTGGATAAATTATTGTGGCGCAAACTTCGAGTACACACCTGATTTTCAGAATTTTTAATTTTACATCTGTGGTTCACATTCATGGGGTTAGATGTTCAATACATCTCCTCCTCTTGCCTCTCAACCAAAGGCCATGAGTGGAAGGTTTTAACTCCATTTTGGAGGAAGCAAAAAGTTCTACATCTAAATTCAGTGGTGCTATGACCGGTATGCAAGGTCGTTTGCATGGCGTAGTAAACCACCCATAGTCTAGCCCACAACCACGATCATGGGATGTATTCAAGGAGACTACCACAGACGTGAATGTATTCAAGGAGCCCGCTCACAACATGTGTATCAACTGTTGAAACTTGAACCAGTTATTAACAGTTCCGTTATTTTTTAAATGAAAAATGACTCGAATGACTCCCAAAATATATACCTCAAAGGTATACCTCAAAATTGGTTTGCCAATTGTTTTGGGTCCTTTGGGGAATTATGTGAGAATTTTTTCCACAGATAAAACTTGAGGTGTCAATGTAAGGTTGGTATGCTGAAACTTTCAAAATGGCAATGTTTATGTGCTCAGCTGATCGCTGTACTACCGGATTAAAGCCTGTAAATCAAGGGTAAATATCCATTTATTTACATATTCCTTATAACTACAGGTTATTCTTGTGTGATTATTATGAATTTCAAACTTATTATGGTACGTTGGCGCTCTTTCCTCAGCTGTTCTTTGACATTCAACGATGGAAGCTTCTAATTCAAGGGTAAATATCCAATGATATACTTATTCCCTTCAGCTATGCGTTATATTTGAGTATTAATTAGGACCTCAAGAGAGTCGAGAATGGGAAGGCTTGGGTATGCCCAGCTGGGTGGAAGAGCATCCATTATATCAGAATAATTCAGACAGCTGATATTGGATACAAATATTTTCGTTATTCTATTACCTCAACAAGTTCGCCTGGATACCAAAAAATCATATTAATAAATCATAAAAGTTATGATTGCAAGCCGTAGTACAGGGATGTACTATGGCAAAATATATTTCATTCGATTGTGAGCAAAAGGCCTGACCTTGCATACAAACACAGCCTCTATCATGCCATGGGAACAACCTTGCATACAGGCCTATATACCATCATATGGAGGATCTACACTAATAGCTAAATACAATTACCTGGAGTTTGTGGGTTAAAGATGGTTTCATTACACAAGGTATATTTCCTGTCCATAACTTCAGTGTATAATGGGGATTGACTGTACTGCAAATTCCTGCTTTAAATCATGTCCTTTACTTTGCCTGGTATTGTACACTGATACAGCACTGACTACCACACTTAATTAATTAACCCACTTCAGTATTTGTAATGGCACTAGATACCTTCTCTCATAAAAGGTATTTTGAAGACTGTTCCATACATTGCACTAGATTCCTTTTAAACAGTCATGCACTCACCTGTTGGCTTTTACAGTAATGCCTTACAACACGTTCATATAAAATCATAAATTAGCGAGTGATAATATTGAAGGAACACCACACTGTGGAGTTCTTAATTCACAAAAAAAAGTTATCACCTTATCACTATTTTCTTTACTGCAGGAAGCAGTTAAAATGAACAATTTTAAGCCCATGAGTCAGAGAGTCTTCCCAGTTATGAGTAAACATCCCTGGTATTAGCCAGAATATATTCCTGAAAGAAAGCCATTGTTCAGATGGAGTTAATTAAGCATACTACATACAGAAATTAATTATACAAACCTGATTAAAAAGGCAAATGTACTATTGTACCAAAAGCAATTTTTGCATGTTCCTGCATTTCTGATGATGTGGATTTCTATAAAGTACAACTAATCATGAGGAGATATGGAATAATGTAAATATGAAACTTGATACAAACTACAGAATGAATGAAAATGCATTACATACCCCTAAGCAAAAAGAAGGAATAATTATCCAGTATTATAGTCATATTTCATAGATTCCTAATACTGTTCTATGTTTTTTCTGGCACTCTGACTTTAAGGAAAGGCACACATTATTACTTTCCATCACCTTAACTGGAAAACTTTCCTCAATACTCAAGAAATGTGCTACACAATTTTTTTCTCTTGGTTCAAATTACAAACCGAATGAAAAAAAAAAAAAAAAAAAAAAAAATGTTTACAACTATCTATATATGAATATCAACACAACAGTATAAGGCTTCAAACTAAGAGAAAAATGCAATTAAGAATTTGAAATAACCTACAGGGACTCTTTGCCAGACCAGTGTTACTTGCTAGTACCTATTAGCATTAGCATAGGTGCGGCCATTTTCTTGGTTGTGTAGGTAACTAGAAGCGTGGCCATTGTTCTTAGTATGTCCATGGTTGTAGCCATTACCATTTCTGTACCCATTGGAGGCAGGAGGACGGGTGGGTGGAGGTGGAGGAGCTTGGCGAGGATGGTGGGTCTTTGAGGTGGGTGGAGGTAGCTCTTTGTTGAGTGAGCTGGGCCAGGAATATACCAGGTCCCCACGCTTTGACCCTCTCCTGTACCCAAGTAAGAAATTCATCATACATCAAACTGACAAGGTCATAAAAAGTGATAGTAACTCTATGAATTAGAATAGAATAAGCTAAAAGAATGCTTGATTTAATTATACAGTAATGAAAATTTTTATCAGTTACAATACATTACAATTTTCCCAAGCATGACTTATTTCACCAAGGCTAAATGAAGAGCCTTCATCATGGGTGTAAGTACAGTCGGCAAAAAAAGTTTCGTTACCACCCCTACGTTAATTTTACCATGGGTAAGCCCGGTAGGGTTGGTACTCCACCCACTGGGCAGCTGTGACTCGTGTCATCCGGGACATGCTGGACGGGAATTGTCATTGCCCCGGCAGTGTCAACTTCTTTATATCAAAAGTTTAGCTGATTTTAAATTAAATTTTTAGTGTTAAAGAACTCTTTCTATTTAACTATTCATTATTAAACATAAGGAAATGCATTTTGAGTATTTTAGAACAAGAATAACCATGAAATACCCAGAAAATATAGCACTGGCTGAAAGAATGTCATTGCTACTTGGCTGCCCAAGACACACTGAGGGGCATTGGCCAGGGGCACGGACTTATGAAGGCCGGAGGGTGGCGGAGGTACGATACTCACCAGTCAGGCGTACCAGCATTACATCACACTGTTTTAGGGATGGTAACAAAACTTTTTCAGCCGACTGTACATGTGGGGGGAAGGGGAGCTGAGAATTTTGTGAGATTGAATAGAGCAAATGTGATCATCTTTGTGTGGCACATTTCACTGGTTAGCCTATAACTTTTTTACTTTTGTTGTTTTCTAATATTTCCCTTTCCATCACAACTGACACATCATCAGCTGGGTTTATTACTATGCACAGTGAAAGTATATTTCATGTGTATTAAGACCTTATCTGCCTCAAGTTGGTGTAAAGGTCATCATAACTCAAAACTGGCTTTTTAGCTTGCCTGAATATGTACATTTGTGGCAGCATATTCTGCCCCACATTTGTTTGGCATGAGGAGATATCTGGCAACTCTCTCTGAATAGACAGCAGCTCATATGAACCCCCAATGAACTCCAGTCATGTAGAGAGGGTGTGATATCAATGAAAATTACTGAATATGATTTTTGACCTGGAATTTCACACTCTCTTCGTGACTGGAGTTCATTGGTGGTTCAGTCATTTGGGGTTCGTATGAGCTGCTGTCTATTCAGAGAAAGTTGCCAGATATCTCCACATGCCAAACAAATGTGGGGCCGAATATGCTTCCGCAACTGTACTTGGCAAAGTGGGAAATTAACATACATGTATACGATGCTGATTCTGTCTGCTGCTATTAGTTGTAATAATTAACTACTGGCCTCTGTTTGTTGCTTTTAACTGGGAACAATGTTACTAAATCATACTGTACTAGTATTGTTGTTGTATGATTATGTGCTTGTGTTTTAGGAAATGTAAACATGTGTATTGGTGTAGAGTAACTCACCTGAAGGCTGGAAATGTGCCAACATTGGTTTCTTCCACAGTCACCATGCGTGACTTGTTGCCCAGCATGCACTGCAACGCTGGGGCTACCACTACACGCAGCTCACTTCTGTTTAGTCTACAAAGGAAATATAAGGTTCAGCATTAGAATGATTGTATCTATCAAGATCAATAAAAATGCAAACTGAGATTTGGAACATATGGTAGGAAGCAAAACATCATCCCTTTATGCAGAATACCAGCGAGTACAACCAAATAAGTTTCTTTGATATGGTAGATGAGATTGCAAAGCTATACTTAAAAAATGGCCTGGGATCACAACTTTAAAAAAAGATAAACTGAAAAACAAAAGACTCACAGACTATACTGGCGTAGGAGGAGTCCAGTAAGTTCGCCGACCCTATTAGCATTGGTGAGTGAGGAGAGGGACACCACCAAGTCGTTGCCACCACGAAGGTGTATGATCACCAACTGATCCTGTCCAGGACTCACACTAACACCACTCACCTGTGCAACCACAAAAGATAGTCTTAAATTTTATACCTTTAATATGTAAATATTAAGATGCTTAGACTAAGATTATGTGGAAGCAATAGTCACACGAATATCATCATTCTACAACTTTTTAATTTTGTTTGTGTACAAGAGTTTTTAAGAAATCACAAGGTTACATGACAATATTTATAAGGGATGTACAGTTGCCTCAAGATATTTCTTTACCCCCTGTTTGGTGTCTGGTACTGATGTGCCAGCATGGAATACTTGAGTTATACTTATGAATGAGACCAATCTCCCTGCAAAATCATATTTACAGATAACATAAAGAACACTGTTTCGTCATCTTCAATATTAACTATAATCATTATTAGTCTTAAGCCCCCCATACACGCAGTTTTAACTGACTGTCCAACTGACGAAACTAGGTTTGACCATTAACTGCAGGCCAGTTTGAGCGTGTATGGGGGTATTTTGAACTGCAGTCAGGACGGAAAGCCGACCGGATGAACTGAAGTGCATGTTGAAAATCTGGCGTCAGTTCCACACCAACCGTTGTGGTGTTTGAATAGAAGCGGTTCTGTCTCTGAGGAAATGTCCGTGTCCCGAGAGGAGAGAGTGTTTGGGGGGGAAATTTATTGACATTTACAGGGGATATCCATGTATATGGAAAGTGAAAAGCAGTGGTTACTCAGACAGAAATAAGAAAGCAGCTGCCTATGGCCGTTGTCACACTGTGCGGCGCGATAACACATACAAACCAATGAGAGGTGTCACACCCTGTGGCGTCGCCGCACCGTGTCCCATAGTGCCGCATATCATGGCAAAACACACACAATATTATGTACGTGGTCACACTGTCCGACCAAGCCGCACCGGCGCTCCTCTGGTACCACTCCTTTAAAATTACTAATTACCATATTTGACGTGGACTTATTTATTCAAAGTGTCCAAGACAAGCCAAGAAAATCTTTTGTATCTTTTTGTTCCTTACTCTTATATATAATTATTTGTCATGTACTTATATTAGTACAAATTGTGCTTAATACCGCTGCGGCATGCCGCACAATGTGACACGGTACAGGATTTACAGCTCCGACGCTACGGCGAGGCTGCAGCGGCAGAGCCGCATAGTGTGACAACGCCCATGATGTGCTGTTAAGTAAATTAAAAGAAAAAGATGAATCTCTCTCGCTTTTTTTTTTTTCATACACGTGAGCATCCCAGCTAGGCTGAGAAGCACTATGTCCAAATGTTGGGGAGGAAGAGATGTTGTCATGGTGCTGGCTGGGTGTCAACTGAGGTTAAGACGGAAGGTAGAACTGAATAGTGTGTGGGCACACGCAGCGTACTACAGTCCTTCAGTTCAGTCGGACGGTCAGTTAAAACTGTGCGTGTATGGGGGGCTTTATGGGAATCATTAGGGGAATAAGCCTTCTTAGTGTACCGGGGAAGGTGTATGGGAAGGTTCTTACCGAAAGACTGGTTGAAGTAACAGGGAATAAAGTTAGTGAGGAGTAGGGAGGGTTCAGAAAGGGTAGAGGATGTGTGGACCAAATATTTGCATTAAAATCAATAGTGGAGAAATATATTGGAAAGAGTAGGAAGATGTATGCTGCCTTCATGGACTTGGAGAAGGCATACGATAGGGTTGATAGGAGAGCTATGACAGAGGTGTTGAGAATGTATGGCATTGCTGAAAGGCATTGAGGCCTTTTATGTAGATGCAAAAGCATGTGTAAGGGTAGAGGGTGATCTAAGTGAGAGTTTTAATATTAGTGTAGGGCTGAGACAGGGATGTATTATGTCACCGTGGCTGTTCAATATATGTATGGATGGTTGTATGAGAGAGATGAAAGCCAAAATGAATGACCTGGGGGTGAAGCGGAGGCTGAATGAAGCAAATTGGTCCTTGGTGGCAAGTTTATTTGCGGATGACACTGTGTTGATGGCTGAGAGTGAAAAGGAGTTACAGAGAGTGGTAGACGAGTTTCAGTCTGTGTGTAAACAAAGGAAACTGAAGGTGAATGTTGGTAAAAGTAAAGTGATGGTATTTGAGAGAGCAGAGACTGAAGTGATAGACTTTGCTACACCTTACAGAGTGGGAGTACCAACTGGGACGAAGTATGAGATAACTCTGAGGGGTGAGATGATGGAGGAAGTGAAGGAGTTTAAGTACCTGGGCACACTTCTGTGTAAAGATGGAAGTATGGAAGGAGAAATTAGGGAGAGAGCAGTGAGGGGTAGACAGGTCATAGGATCACTGGGGAGAATTATGAAGAGTAGAAGTGTGAGTATGGAAGTGAAAAGGGGACTACGAAATAGTATAATCCTGCCAACACTGACATATGCGTCAGAGACATGGACATGAAGTTGGGCTCATCAGTCTAGAATAGGTGCAGTGGAAATGAGTTACTTGAGAGGAGCATGTGGACTTACTAGGTGGAATGGAGAAAGTAATGAGAGTGTGTAGGAGAGATGTGGTATGAGTAAGAAGGCAATTGGTATTGAATGTGGAGTGGTTGAGAGAGTGAAGGATAATACATTGAGATGGTTTGGACATGTATGGAGTTTGTAAAGAAGGTGTATGGAAGTGAAGTTGTGGGACCTGGTGTGAGAGGCAAACCTCCAGTTAGATGGCAGAACAGAGTGGAAGAGTATGTAAAGGAGAGAAACGTGAGAGGCAGAGTAGGGTTTAACCAAGTAAGGAAAAAGTGTTGGAACAGGGAAGACTGGAGACACTTCTGCCATGGCCACCCCCTTAGGGGGAGTTCCCGGAGGGAACGAGACGTCAGAGCTATAGATAGATCATTAGTCTTGAGTAGTCAGTCATGCTAGCTTTGATCTCGGCACAATTATTAGACTAATTGTTCAGTTGATTAAAGTTACCACATATCAAAGTATGCTACAAGCTTCTGGAGGGGTGCTGATGGTGTAACGGTTAGCACACTCGCCCGGCACACGAGAGATCCCGGGTTCAATTCCTGGGTCAGTGGAATTGTTGGACAATTTTCCCAGCCCCCTATGTCCCTGTTCACCTAGCAGTAAATAGGTACCCGGCTGTAAGAGCAAGGATAGCATGCTACCTTGTAGGCTGGGGGAAGATGTGTTGATGTAAACTACCCAACACACTTCTCAACTATCCAGCACACACTGGTGGGGGAAGATGTGTTGATGTAAACTACCCAGCAACACACTGGTAAGGGCTGGTTCTATCCAGAAATGAGGAATCTGGCATCCTCTACCACACCCTGGCCTGTTCTGTCTGTCTCTCTTACTATTTCTCATTCCTTCTGGGTAGCCAACGAAATCGCATGGTTGGGTGGCACAACAAGGAAGACTACAGACGGTGGGCTTGTTGGCCCGGGGTACTGCATACCTATGAGCCAGCAGTCCCCTCGTCAACTGCCTTCGAAGAAACAGATCTCACTATCACCCCGACTCCCATTTGGGGGTCCGAGAATCTGCGCGGCTTCAGTCAACCAGACTCGGGCCTGCTTGGCCAGACAGTCGGGGAAACAACAACAACAACAAGCAGCTTCTGGAAAATCTTTCTTGTTTACTAATGATCCTTCATTTACCTCATTGATGGGTATTGGAGACCTGAGAGGCTTGAAGTTCTTGCTATGCAGCTTGTAGATGTGTTTGTCTGTCACCACCACTGCACGCTCTGCCATTTTGTCCTTCTTGTTGATCTTCCGCACCATATTTGAGAAGAGCACCTGTAATGAACCGAACACAGTTAAATGTAAATCTCCAAAGAGGCTTGTGCATAATGGTGTCATAAGTTGAGGTAAAGTCATCATTTCGGGCCACTGTGATGGAGACATACTGTGTAACCTTAAAACACTGTTCCAGTTCCAAGCTCATAAAAAAATCTACAACATTCCCTAATTTAAAATCCTGTCATGATTCAAGATGAGCATCACTGTTTACCATTCAATAAAGCTTATAAATCTGAGGGACCAACTCAGCTTGTCTTGGTTCATTACTTTTGGTGCAAACAGTGCACTAATTGCATTACATTCATGTATTGCATCACTATAATGCCAGCCAACAATAAGAGCAAAGTAAGAGCTGGCAAAATCAACCTTTTCTGATTAGAAGAAAGCAAATGATGTAATAGAAAGGAAGTTATGGCCTGTTGTCACATACCTCCCTAAAGCCATCCTTGTTGCGCATGTTCCTGAGGGCTGACTGGAATGTGGCTGCCTCAGGGTTGTCCTTGGTGTTAGCCAGGTAGTTGCCCTCCCAGCTCTCACGCACTCCCCAGTCAGCACGCTTACCCATCAGTACATCGCCAGCAATCACCTGACAATGACATACAGTAAGTATATCTCAGAATCAGTTACAAAATCCTGTTATAAGGTAATTAAATTGTCCTGTGAAATTTTATTTTTACAGTATTACTAGAAAACTAGGGGGAATGTTCGGCATGAAGACAAGCAGCAACATTTACTGACAAAAGCTATAAGTAAAGTGAATATATGCAATGACTGAGTGGTAAGTTATGCAGTTGGCTTGAATTCCGAGGTTTAAGTCCCAGCATGGGCACCTGGTATGAATTAAATCTTCTATACTCTATTTCATCTCATCTGACCAACGGTATTGGGCTATTATTTGTAAAATGGCAACATTGCATTGCCAGCTCGTGATTGGCTGAACAAACATTGTCCTTTACCCTTGACTTGTTGATAAAAACATTTAAATTAACCCTTCATTAACTTCATTGTATGATCCTGGGATGCAAAGAAAATTCTCATTTGTTATTTCATATATGCAAACAGGCCCATCTGTTGCATTGACCATATAAACAGACATAAGAAAGTAAAATTCAAATCCAAGTCAACTATCTTCAAACGTAAACGAACACAACATTTACCGCCCCTAGCCTCACATCTGTTCTAGCTCACCTCGTATTTCTGGCTATATTATAACAATACTCATGCCATTTTCATTCAATAAATATCAGAATACCTTTTAAGAGTGCCTATGCAGACATATCTATTTATCTAAGTAAAATGGGAAGAAACAAAATTGTGTTCGTTTACGTTTAAAGATAGTTGACTTGGTTTTGAATTTTACTTTCTTGTGTCTGTTTATATGGTCAATGCAACAGATGGACATGATTTCCATATATGAAATAACAAATGAGAATTTTCTTTGCATCTCAGGATCATACAATGAAGTTAATGAAGGGTTAATTTAAATGTTTATATCAACAAGTCAAGGGTAAAGGACAATGTTTGTTCAGCCAATCACGAGCTGGCAATGCAATGTTGCCATTTTACAAAAGGCTGTTGGTCTTCTTACTGAAGGGTAAGCAAAAGGTGTACCTACAGTAACAACTGGGGAGATAACTGTTATAACCTGGATAATAAAGTGGTCCTGTACCCAAGGATGGTGAGTCAATCTAATATGCACATGATCAATGTCAATGTAATTGAGCTGAGCACCATTATGGCATTGGCACTACACTTTAACTTAATATACTGTGCACTGTGCCAAGAAAATGCACAGTACATAGAGTAGTATTTCAGTGAATATGAAGTCTGAGTTACCTTGATCCTGAGCTGTGGCCAATCAGCCTTGGGAACATTGGAGAGAATCATGTGTGCTCGCCAGCGGTTGTGAATGCCTTGAAAGTCTGCCACCATGGACTGCAGCACAAGGGGTGGGGCTGGCCACCGTATATGCCGACCATAGTCTGGCATTAGCTTCACATTCCTGTATTAAAACCATTCTTGTTAATTCCATTAATTTCCTTCTCTAGGCTGTTGTCATTTAATAATTATTAATGTATTGTCTGTAAAGCAGTAAGATGCAAATGAACCAACATTAGTTCAATAGTAAAAAATTAAGTGTATGCAACTAAAAGAGTACACCTGTTGACTGTATACACAATTCAATGAACAGGGGTGGAAACATTATCTTTAAAATGTCTAGAACCTGCAGCAAAATCATGAATATAGAAAGATAGCTAAACTTGTGCCTGTGGAAGCAAGTAGTCTTCCATGACTAGAGAGCTACTTTATGGTGGTAGTGCCCTCATCCTCTAGATTGAGAAACAAGCTCAGAGTGGAAAAGTAAAACAGGAATAAATTCAGTTAAAAACTGCTAATGTTTCAACTTTGCTGACTCTCTATTCTAAATTGTGTTAAGTGTTTTTCAATTATTAGTTAAATTTCACTCCAAATACAGTATTACCTATAAGGTATACATAATTACAGTTAGATATGAGGATCAATTTTTTTCCTACAAAGAAATCTGTGTTGACAGATAAAAGCAATATACAGTACTGTATACTGTTCATCTATTGGTAACAACAATTTACAAAGGAATTTTTTCCTATTACTATATTAAATATAAAGTAGTAGACAAATATAAAGTAGCAGACAAATTTCAAGGTACAGTACTCAACAACCGATACATAGTTTCTTTACGAAAAGAAAACAGGGACTACATGATAATTATGACGCTTCATGACATTATCTTTCTGATGGTATAGGTAATCAAACTGGGAAGCTGCTTTCACCAATATACTAAATGGTCCACCACAGCTACTTTATTTTCAACTCCACTAGGCATTATTAGGTGTAGGAACCATGAAGGCTCTATGGACTTAGTAATGTGGCTCCTGGATCTGTTGACACAAAACTTTAATTCTATTACTCTTTTTAATAAACATAAGAGAATGAAAGTCAATGGGGACCAGGTGGTAAACAAGCAGAATGTACAGAATTACATGGGTTGACTAGTTGTTCAAGAGCTACCCTTGCTAGAAAGGAATTTCTGCCTTCCACTACAAACAATTTTCTATCAAATTTAGTACTGTAGTGATAAATAGTTGTGTCTTCTCTTCTGAAGGGATAGTCAATATAAGACCTACTGAGAAGGGATACACAAATGTTCTTACAAGGGGCTGTTGCCCACACATATCTTGATTTCGCTGCTGACCTCCATCAACACACCTTGCCGTGATCTAGATAATTTTAAAATTTTATTTGCTTAATGATGACATGTATTAATAATAATAATTCTTGCATGAAACAAAAATGTCCTTCTTGGAAAGAACTCTAGGTTTTTATAATCAAAAGAATATATCCTGTATAGAAATAGCAGCTCTAATCTGAAGTAATGCAATGCTAGCCTATTTACTCCCCCACAACTCATCCCTGCTTCTGTACCTGAAGACTCTGTTAAGTTCCAGCATGTAGGAGCGCATCTTGTATAGTCTGTAGTGTCGTAGGATGGTCAGAACTGCCACCATGCGTTTGTAGGCCATCCTACACACAGCACCACGCCACATTTTTTGAAGGAAGATCACAATCCCAGGTATGAGCTTGGCTCGTCCCTACAATTGCATTGGTCACGATAAATATAATGAACATAGGAGTCAGGGCAAGTTAAAAAACTATTGTTCATCACATTTTAAGATTAAATACATTACATTACTATTCATATTATTCATGATTTGCCTCTCCATATTACAGTACATAAACCCAAATCATAGACTTTTGCTGTCAATAGAAATCTCAGATTCTGAAATTTGGTAAATAACTGTTAGCAGGATAATAAATTTATTCTGTATGACCTAACAACTGTCCCAGATGACAACACAATTGCCTCCATTAAAACTTTATTTGCAACACTCTATAGGATAAGTGCCAACAAAGACTTGGTGCGAGATATTCTTGACCCTGACCACCCCCTTGGTGGAGCTTTTTAATGTAGTGAGAAGTCAGAGCTATAAATAGATAGGAAGAAAGAGTGTCTAAATGTCTGGGAACAGTATTGTGTAAGCATGGGTGCTGGAGAATATCAAAACAAACTTGCACTGAGAACTACAGTATACCATTCGTGGTACCGTGTGTTTTACCTGTTCGAGTGCAAACAGCGTCTGAGGAGAGCGTATGAAGAGTTTGGTGTTGCCATACTTGACATCGTTGGTGAAGCCTTGTTCTTCCACCAGGATCTTGGTCCCTTCCCTTTCTGTCCCTCCATGGAAGTTTGGCCATGTGTACTGTGAGATCATCTTGTATCTATGCAGGGAGATGAAGTGTAACTAAATTTCCATAAATACTGGATATTATATTGCCAAGTGAAATCATTACTGAAAACTGCGAAAGTGTAGCATCAATATAACATTCTTCTTAAAATTATTCTCTCACAGCCAAACTTAGTGGATAGAGGATATAATACCTCCCAAGTTTCATTAAAATAAACACAGCCTCTTATAATGCAAAATGCCTCCTGCAACTACCTGCTGTTCATGCCAAGAAGTTTAACATTTTTAGAATAGAAGAGTCTCACCTCCTGAGGAAACGGTCGTAGCTCTGTCTATAAGCAAAACCAGCCCTTCTCACACGTAGATTTTCCACCAGTCCAAGGTAGTTTACCTGAATACCAAAATAAAAAATTATTACATCTTTCAGAAGTTTCATTCTTCTATCTCTATATGCCAATACTCTCTCTAAACACTATCCTCTATTCTTTAACTAAATGGTTTACTCCCACCATATCTTTCATAGATTTCAGTACAGTAAGTTCGCATAGTGAGCGTGATCACAGTATGCGTTTCACCTATTGAGCGACGAACCCCCAAATCAGCACCTTTTATTATCTTATGCACTATGTTTCCACCCAGCACGTTTTTGTGGCCAAGAGTGGCCCAAATCCGCTGCCGTCCCCTGAAGCATGTCTAAATCTGATTTCCACATGACATTAGCCATTCCCCCAAACCCACACTACAACCAGGCGCTCCCCCAGCCACCTTTTCTCTCTCAAGCAGTCAGTCTCCCATTCCCTCACATCCTGTGTACCCACTTCTCCATTGTCGCTGACTTGTTGCACCCAACCCTACACCCTACCAACCAACACCTGCCTTCACCATGCCAAAATGTGGGAGGGTTGGTGTGGCTGGAGTATGGGGTGGTCTCAGCTCCACCCACCAACCCACGTGATTGTGATGTTTCGGGGGATAGCCTTTTCCTTTTTCTTGATTTGTGTTGCTGATTGCTTTATTTCTGGTTTTCCCTTATATTTTCTCTTATTTTTCACATATTATACAATATTTCTTTGATCTCTTCTATCACTACTTGGCTGTCGAATTCAAATAAAACACTTCCGAGGCTAGAGTCAGTGTTACTACAGTCAATCCCCTATTTCCAGTGTTACCATCGCCATGGCTGTATATAGACCATGCAAGCTATTATGCAGACTGTGAGGAATTATGGTGTTTTTACTCTTGATGGGCTATCAGCTAAGTTGTGCCAATATCTCAGCGATCATTTTGATGGAGCGGTATCTCGTTATCTTCCTTATGTGTTCAGTTGTGTCCGCCCTTGACTTTGAAGGGCTTATGGACAAAGTGAATGAGATAAAACATTGAAAGCAGTGCTAAAGTGGGAGTGGTGGTGGGGTGGCGGGTGAGGATTGTAGTGGCGCGACCTTGGGAAGACTCCGTTATACACTCACAGCCACCTTGGAAGCCCCACCTCACATTTCTAGAGTGCTTTTGTAGTTATTTCTTTGGTAAGAACATATATTCATTGCTACTGTGATTCATAATCAAATCACAATTACCAAATACTGTACTGTACCCTGCATATTGGCATATAACATCTCTGTAAATTGTCAATTTGAAGCAGTTGCCGTCCATAAGGAATTTTTTTCCATATAAACATGTATTCATATTATGCGATTTATACTTACGCGAGCTCCTCTGTCACCCAAATTCTCACACAATCAGCAAACCTACTGTATTTGTTACAATGTTAATTCTTTGAACTCTTCATACACTTTCATATATTTCTCAGCATATCCATCTCCACTGCTCACATTCTAAATTTCTTATATTCATGCCACACTAAAGTTTCACAATCATAACATCACGATAATGTGGGTACTGACACTCATTCATGCACACACTTTCCTCTCTCATCCAATATAACTCCATGGTACATAAATTCTGTACAACCACCAAAATTTGAGTTACCATACAAACCCAGCCAAGCAATCCATTAAGTAAGAGATAAAGCTCATGTTCACACCTGGTGAGTGACGCGCTCCTGGTCAAAGATGACAGGAGACTTCTGATCATTTGGTTTGATGCAGCGGATGTAGTAGGGTTCTTTGCAGGCCAGGTTCTTCACCAAGGCCACCATCGAGTTCTTGAACAGTGTCCCAGCTGTGAGTGGTCGCTTGGTGGTCTGCCCGAGAATAATAAAAGTTAGTAACTTTGTCGTTCTATTTGTATGTTTGTAAGCATCACAAAATCTCATACTTTTACTGTTACAAGCTTTATGAATGTTTAAGATCCTACAACTTCTTACCAAGAGTGATATGGTAAGGTTGCAGACAATTAAATATGTGTACTGTAGTGTACTGTACAATATAAACAGTTTTGCCAAAAATAAATCTTTCAATTAGCAGATACCTAGTATTGTACATCTAAGTTACATTAGTTATTAGCCATGTTACACAAATTAACTAAATTCTAAGGGACTATTAATAGCAAAGTCCAAGCATAAACTAGAGTGTGCAATAACAAAAGGAAGTGAGATGAGTAATTTCATAGCTTAAAAGTAGTGTTGGTAAATCTGGAGCAACCGATTCCTCCAAGCTATTCCAAGTAACAGGCCACCATTATTTTTGTTCATCTGGCTCTATTTTCTGGCATACTTTGGAGGAATTAAGGAGCTCTAATGTACCACAATATACTATTATTTCCTTTAATATTACATAGCATATGCATATGCAGCACTCCAAAGTACCAAAAGTGTACTATTCCCTTCAGCAGCTTAGCAAGTTGTAACTGGTTGAAATGCTACTCTGGAAGGGATAAGGAAACAATATTCAAATAATACAAAAAATCAAGTCATACCATTGTAATGTCCTGGGCCCCCTCTGGCCACATGCTTGAGATAACTGGATCAGAGGAGGAAAACATCAGACGCTTGAAGTCCTGGAAGAGGGTGTCCTTGTTTTTCTCTAGGAATCCTTTGATTGTGTACACTACATCACCAGCATAGTGCCTGTAAGCGCGGTGAAATAATGTATAGAAAAGGTGTAATTTGAAAAAGTAAAAGCAGGAAAGACAAATAAGAAATTGAAAGCACCAAAGAAAACATTTTGAAAATTATTTGCACTCATATTAAACACCTCTTTATTATTAAGCACCATACCATGATTCCATGGCTTTATATAGTTAAATTCCACTTAGGCTGGTGATGGAGCGGGACGATCCCTTCCGCCTCCTGCTTGATCTATGCCTTATAAAATGACACTTTGAGAACTAATACCATGATATTTTTATCACTAAAACATTGATACGTTGAGACTTTATACTGATTTGAAACACAAGGATCCTGCATTTTCTTCCACAATGATATATTTTTACTCAATCATGTTAAGCATTTCTAAAAATTTGTTTAAGTGGGATGGTTAATTTCCCAATTCATAGGACTATTTATAATCTGTTCATCATTAACTGAGCAATATCTTTCAATCTATCTATAGCTGACGCCTCGTTCCCTACGGGAACTCCCCCCCAAGGGGTTGGCCATGGCAGTAGTATCTCCAGTTTTATCTGTTCCAACACTCCCTCCTTACTTGGTTAAACCCTACTCTGCCTCTCACATTTCTCTTCCTTACATACTCTTCCACTCTGTTCGGTCATCTAACCGGGGGTCTGCCTCTCACACCAGGTCCCACAACTTCACTTCCATACACCACCTTTACAAACTCCTCACCTTGCATTCTCTCTACATGTCCAAACCACCTCAGTGTATTACGCTTCACTCTCTCAACCACTCCACATTCAATACCAATTGCCTTCTCACTCATACCACATCTCTCATACACACACTCATTACTCTCTCTATTCCACCTAGAAACTCCACATGCTTCTCTCAAGTAACTCATTTCCACTGCACCTATTCTAGACTGATAAGCCCAACTTCATGTCCATGTCTCCGACGCATGTCGGTATTGGCAGAATTATACTATTTCATAGTATGTGAGCAATACAGGGTATATATGAAACTAGGAACCATAAAATTAAAGGGTATGGTCAAACACTTGACAAAAAAAAAAAAAAACACAGATTGGAGTGACTAACTTGATTCGGAACTCCTCAACATGCTTGAGTTCCTTGTCCATTGGTGACAGTTTCCTGGTGCTGAAATGCTGGTGACCCTTCAGCTTCCCTTCCATGGCCTCCAGTAACATCTGAAAACACAATACAATCATGGGTCAAAATGGCTGCTAGCAAAACAATTGCCAAAATCATATGGTATAAAGGTCATACAAGCTTCACCAGAATTTTCACTTTATGTAAAAAAAAAATAAAGAGCTTTTTTTTACAAATACAAGGCCCATATTGTTTCTCAAAGAACAATTTAGTGAAATAGTTTTTAATGTTTCATTCATTCCCACATATTGAGGCCTTGATCCCTCTTGGAAAAATCTCTCACAGCATGATGATGCCTTCCCAATCACTGCCCACTCTGTCTGTTGGAAGCGTACTCTAGCCACTTCCTTTGAAATAACTGATATCTCTCCACCTTCATCTCTCTTCCCAGGGTTTTCCTTCACTTTTTGGATTACTATTTAGTTACTGAAGCAGAGAATTCTTTACAGTGATGGATTCTGCACACCAGATGTGGCACCCACCTCATCAGTGACCTTGCCCACATTGAGGCAAGCCTCGTCAGTGATGGAAATAATTCCTTTGTGCGGCTGCTCCACCAAGTCACAGATGATCTGGTTGTTAAAGTACTCTATGTTCTGCCAGGCAATGCCCTCACGTCGGTACTCTTCCTGTTCTTGTTTTAGCACCAGCTCTGTTAGGAGGGTTAGAGTAAATGTTAGACTTCTCTAATTTCATCATCATCAAGACCTCATATCCCTTATGTGACAATAACAGAATGTTTATATTACTGGGACACACTCAAATTCACTCCCCACTGAGTGAATTTGAGTGTGGCCCAGTAATATAAACATTCTCGCCAACAACACAACATACACTCTCTGAGGGCACTGTGGGAGAGCCTGGTTCAGGCCGTGGCCTTCCTCAGCTCGGGTCTGTTCGGCCAGAGAGCTTAAGGAACTTCAACAACAACGATAACTCAAATTCATTCCCCACTGAAATTTCAAACCCATGAATTTTTATCAGTTTTCCCTCATGAGGTTGCACCTATAAAAAGTTTCAAGTGATACTGTGGTGAGAACTTCTCAAAGTTCCATAATGATTTTTACCAATTATGAATTCCTAAGAAAATTCCCTTCGTGAATAAAATAATAAAATATTATTTTGGAATGAAATTATGTTAGATATTTCTTTTTACATATTCTCTAATATGTTTATACCCCAGACATGGATTTTATCATAAATATAACAACATTGTTAAATTTTGAACACGACTAAAATTCAGAGAGAAATGGAGTGGTCACATGTCAGCATGTCTAAGAGGAAACCAAAGACTGCTTAGTTCAGTTTTATACATGATTATACCATTTAAGGTTAAGTTGGGAGGAAGCTGAGAAATTCTTGAGACAGAAAAGAGGAGTGAATGCGAGTATGGCACATATTGCTGAGTTGTTTATACCTCTGTCTTATATGATTTTCACCTTTCCCCATTTTTTTTTTTTTTTTTGAATAATGATTAGAAGGATTGCAAAAACCACCATATAAAGTAAACCTGGCATGATTTTCACATTACAGTTACAATATGATGAAATGTTCCATCTCTCCCTCTCTATAACTGTGCAGAAATATAACATATATTTTAAATTGCACAGTATTACAGTATAGCAATAATATATACAAACTATTACAGACCAATAAAGAGCTGCTGAAGCTTCTCATTACAGTAGTTGATACAGAACTGCTCAAAACTGTTCCGCTCAAATATTTCAAAGCCATAGATATCCAAGACTCCAATAACAGTGCTGTACTTGTAGCGTGCAGCGGTCCCCTCATAGCGCACCTCGATGGCTCGGTTCACCCCTTCCACGATGAACGAGAACAGGCGCTCATAAATGGCCTGCAGGTAAGAAAAATATAGAAATCAATGATGGACAGAAACTAGGGTTATTAAAAATGTCCTGATTGACAGTGATCCAAGAGCTTTCACAGAACAAGTGACATGGCTTTACTGTATTTAATCTTCATTTTCCTTGGTGTAAGAAGTGATAATATTGCAACCCTCATAGTCTAGCACACTGAACTAAGTGCTAACCTTGGCAAATGCATTCCTGCCGAAGCTGGCCTCACTGCCAGTGTGTCGCTTCTCCATGACCTCTCCTCGTGCAGCTATGACACGGTGGCATAGCGCCTTTTTCACCTCCTCTGGGGCCACATGGAGGAGTTCAGCGATGTTGTTCATTACCTTGGGGTTTTGGATCTGTGTCTCATCACTTCCTGATGAGAACTCAACATTGCCCTTAGCAGGTGAAGAAAGAACACATTAGGATTATTGTCGGAGCAAGTCCACATTCAGATGTTCAATCTTTCTTTTGAAAAAGTATGACTTTGACTAAATTTTTAACATAATTTATCCAATAGCCAACCACATACAGTAAAATATATTCAAATTTTATATTTCTTTCATCTATCGACACATTCAATATGGTGGACATGTAGGCTACATTATTCTAATTATACTGTAAGCACCTCAGCAAAATGCAGTTACGTTGTTGGCCCAAGACTTTACCTTTTACAGTAACTTTTGGTTACCAATAACTGTATGGTCAGAATAAAGGAAGTACTTACTTTAAAATGGTGTATATAACTTCATTCATTCAACAAAATACCCGAACCACAAATGCTACTAAGAAGGTATCCAATGACTCACCAGATGCAATATTGCCGCAACAATTCTCCATATCGCATCCACCTGCTCCTGAGTGAATCCAAGTGTTCGGAAGGCTTGTTGGCAAGCTTTGTAGTCTGACTTGTCTGCAAGGAAGTTATGGTCTTTCTATGAATATGACTTAACTTTCTCATTTATTATGTCACTTTACTGTACTCTCAGATACAAGTCTTGTCTTCTCTCTTGCTTCCTTACATGGAGATAAAAAATCAGTCTCTTGCATCCAAAACATGTACGCTATATTAATAATTTTCTATTTCTACAACAGTTCTAGTTCAGCACAGTCTTTGGTTCAAGGTTCATGAGAGATGACAACACTTTTATTGTCAATAGTACTGTACATGCTATGCTAGCTATTTAGGAAGTCATAATAACACAGATGAATTGGGTACAACAATAACTTAAAGTTTATATATGGTGTATCTGGTAGTTCTCAAATGGTCATCATAAGTAAGATCCAGCTGAAATAATAATTATTAAACTACCATACATCACATGCCATGTGTAATAACTACACTGTATTATTATTATATAGTACTGTCTGTATCTTTTTATACTGTAATATAAATAAAAAATGAGTAATGAAATAAACTTGCTCTAACCTTGGATGGAATCCACACGGGGAGTGCCACCCTGGCGGATAAAATGGTAGGAGTTCACATCCCGCTTCAGTTTCAGCCGGGAAAGTTCTGAATCTGTGGCTCCAAACAGCACCTACCGAGGAGACAAGCTTTAAATGAATGAGTCCTGTAAGTATAGTAGAAGGCTTTTTCTATTGCAAGGTCATTATACAGTATTGTACTTGAAAACTGCATTTGAAAAGCCTCCTAACCACATACAGTACATCTTTATCCTAAGAAAGAAAGGGTGATTCAAAGTCAGCAATATCAAATATCAAACTGAACAGTTTTGATGAATATTTAATATGTATGTATCCTTTTCTTAGCAACCCCATATAAGGGCTAATGATCTGTAAGTGTATCTTCCCAACACATGTTGAATTCTTTGCTCAATACTGTACAGTACTTCCTTCACTTCCTCCCTCAACCTTCTCCATATTTTCACTACAGTATACTGTACCCAGTACTCTACCTCTCCTGGCCAAGGTCTAGTGTACCTGGTAGAAGGAGTGAAAGTTGCGCTCTCCCTGCTGCTGGAGGACAACCCTAGACTTCTCCAGGAGGTAGTTCTGTACATTGCCACCAATGGGGTCTCCCTTGAAGTCAAAGTTGATGTCCATGTACTTGCCAAAGCGGGAAGAGTTGTCATTACGATTAGTCTTGGCATTACCAAAGGCCTCCAGGATGGCATTGGACTGTAGCAGAATGTTCTTCACTCTGAGGGGACAGTCAAGTTAATATATAAGGAAACATGAAAGAATATAGAACATGCCTAAAACTGTTGTTTGATTTAATGTTAATCCTGTCCACTCCCTTAGAAGCCGACAATTCTGTAATACCTTTAAACTTCAATGCATCATTACAATGTAGAAAGCTTTTTCAGGTTATGTAACACAGAAGGGATGAAAAATATACATACAGTACTAGTGTTTGATCTCACTGGCTTCACTTCCATAAGAAGTCACCATATAATACCAAACTTCTTACAACATCCAATGCCATATACTGTATATACATACATACATATACCAGGCCTTCATCTCCACGCTGGAGGTAGTCCCATCATGTTGCACACCCTCCGAAACAAAATGCCCAAAAGTAGAACTTCCATCCCCCACACACACATACACTACACACCTCAACCCCCCAATCCCTGTTGGAGGAGGGAGCAACCCCCACCACACAACTGCATCCCCTTGTGGGACTACAAGGGGCACAGCTATATTTACATCATAGCAAGGCTCGACTGCAAAAGCTGGTTTACCCCTGCCACTTCACTACAGAGCAAACTCCCCCTCTAAATACTTTTCACACACCTGCCTTACTGCAAATATCTGGTCAACACAACCTCTTCCTCTCCTAAAGCCACCTTGCTCTTCACCAATTACAGCCTCTCTGACTCTCTTTATCAGCACCTTCCCATACAGCTTTCCTACTATACTCAACAGGCTTATACCCCTGAAACTCGTACATTGGTATCTATCCCCTTTTCCCTTATATAGAGGTACTACACAAGCACTCACCCTATCTATTGGGACCTTACCACTGTCAAAACATAGTCAACAACCTTACCAACCACTCCATTATACTTGTTCCACCATATTTCAGACATTCTACAGTGCATCCATCCAAACCTGAAGCTTTCCCTGTTTTCATTTCTCTCACTGCCTCCTCCACCTCCTTCTTTCTTATCGGCTCCTCATTTAATCCCTCCAACCTGTTTACTCCATTTCCCCTTCCTAACACAACAATCTCAGCTTCTCTATCCTCATCAACATTCAGCAATCCCTCAAAATACTCGGACCATCTCCTCTCAATTGCCTTCTTCTCAACCAGCATGTTACTAACCTCTGCTTTCACCCTTCCCTCTTTCCCTGATGTCCCATATATATATACATTATATATATATATATTCCTATCCAGCACTAACAAACCTATCTCTCTACTGGTAACACTTTTCAAACTTATATTACAGTTGCTGTTACAGTATCCAGATCCTTCTCGATATCCAGCACCATTATACCCTCCTCACTTCTCAGGTTCCTAATGTTCTGATCCCTTTTTCATTACCGCATTATACAACACCCACCTCTCCACCTATCCACTCACCGTTCCACTTCCTGCTGTCCTGCAACATTAGTGACAGCAGCAATGTATCTCATTATGATCTTAGAGGCCTCAGTCTTGCCGGAGCCAGATTCCCCTGAGATGACGATGCAGGTGTCTTTCCCACGGCGCTTCATGGCCTTGTACGCAGCATCCGCCAGTGCAAAGATGTGAGGGGGACGCTCAAATATTTCACGCCCTGTAAAGAGAGTACCATCTACATGAGGGAAAGGATAGTTTACTACTGGCTCTAACCTGACTAGTTAATTCTGCCATTAAAATAACAATAAGCTATATTGAACAACTTTTTCTCATGATAGGAAGTTACAGTACTGGTACTGTACTTAGCAGTCTTCATATTCCAGGTATCAATTCCTATCCTGGATATACCTTGAGGATCATTCCTGAATACATCATAAAAAGGATTTTCACATTCATTCCACCACTAAACATATATTTTATGAAACTTAGCAGTTTTGTACTTCAAGAGTATATTTCGTTCCATGAGATTATGTATTATTTATAAGTTACTCTGAGACATTCCTAAAGTCTTCATCCACATCCTCCAACCATAATCCATAACCTCTTTTTTTTTTTTTTTTTTTTTTTTTTTTTTTTTTTCATATATAGAACCTATTCTGCCCTTTCTTGAAAAACATAAGTTCTGCTGTAAGACTGGTTGGAAAAATTTATGAAACTTCCTTAAATATCATGTTTATGGTCCACATTACACTTTTATTTTCATGTTTTGAAGTTCATTCATTACCTTACGCCACACATTAGGCATTTTGTATTTCTTAATTACCATAAATTACTTTAAAACCATAAGAAAATATGACAATAATTCAATAATTCAGATGTTACTGAACAAATTCACTGGGACTGACCTTTGTACTGTGAGACAAACTCCTTGCCGTAGAGGGTGATGGTGCGGTAAGGGTTGATAGATACACACACCTCCCCAATGTAAGTGTAGATCTTCCCGCCATTGTACCTAAAATGCAAATGGAATCAGGTGAGCAGGTGATAGGAAATAGTACACTAAAATTTTAGACTATGAACTACACTCAATAGAAATAGCTGCTTTATACTGATTATAAGAAAATAGTATCTTGAAAATGTGTTTGACACTAATAAGAAAATAGTCTTTAAATCAAATGTTTAAATATGGTATGTAAAAATTAACATACATATTCCAAGATATGCAGAAGGAAATCTCTACATAATCATTGTCTGAAAGGAAAGGTAGTCAGGAAAAGAAAGCTTTTCAAAGGGGATATTTCCATTACTGTACAGTACATTCACATCTTCATCTATTTACATACCTTTGCCTACATGCATCAATCAAAATCTATTAATAAAGATAGTAACAAATATGAGGTCCTCCCATTAACAATTGTGGTGTTGTATTGAGCAGGGTCGGGTGATATAAGACAGTAAAGCGGCTATCACACGGGCACTTTTTCCGACGACATCGTGTCGTACGACACGATTTCCGACGACATGTCGTCGGAAATGGGAGATTTCGGACGACGAGGTGTTGACGGAAATTATCGAAAACTGTCGGCGATTTCCTGCGACAGGGAGAAAGTCGTTGAAAGTCTATAGTGAATAATATTGTATGGAATATATTATTATGGCATATTATGATTTAAGTAGTGTTAGGTATCATTATTTGAATATAGAAATTGTATTCCTAGATGTTATATATTATATACACCGAATTTAACTGTTAAATATGAGTATGGAACATTGATTTGATTTCGGGGTTTGTTTACATTTCTGCTTTCGCCTGCCGCCTGGTCCAAACCTCTTTCTTCTTCTTCCAAAGCAATTGCACATGTTCCAACAGCTAAAATGGTTAGGTTAGGTTAGGTTAGGTTCGGTTCGGTTAATGGCGTCCATCCTTGGTGATGTGGCTTTTGTAACAGAGTGTTTTGGTTGTCCCGCCGCCCGCGTGGTGTCGTCGGTCGTCGTTGTTGTCTGAATGAGAATTTGCCGTGTGCTATTGTTTCACGCGACATGTCGTCGAAAATGATGTCGTACGACACGATGTTGCAGGAAATGAGCGACCGTGTGATACGGCCTTAAGCAGGATTGTGATGACAACAATGTCAGAAGAATTGTTGATGATGTTGATGTTCTCACGGGGCAGAATGGCCTCCTGCGTCCCCCCGGTACGCTCTGGTCGCAGTGAAAATTCAAATTAAGATAAAGGAGGGGCTTGCCCTATATGCCTGGGTTACTGATGGAAATCCCAGGAAGATGGGACCAGAGCTTACTGGACGTGGGTGTCTGGGGGCCTCCTACCGCCAGGGAGATTGGAGGGAAGGTCTTTGATTCCACAGCCAGTGCTGTGGGCCCAAGTTCACGTTACCACAAGAGCTACAAGTGGGGCACCTTCCATGAGACCAGTCCTGAAGGGACCATAAGGGGGAGGGAGTTTAGACTGCTGCATACAAAGGGATAATGCACCCTCGTGTGCTGGCAGTCCACACAGCAGTTAAAAAAAAAAAGAGCCTCCGGTTGCAGTCCACCTCAAGTGGGCAGATATCGTCAAATCCACTAGAAAGTGACCAGATCCTACAACAATCTTTATTCTAGCCTTGTGGGGGATGGCTAGTATTCAGAGAATTATGTCAGCCCCCCTGGGCAAATCAGGAGAATTGTTATACAGTATACTGTACTGTACTGGTAGGCTATACCTTTCCTTCCCATCCTGACATACTGTACATGAATGCCTGCAAGGGCAGACTGGGATTTGTGTGCCACATTGGCTAGTCTGGATAGTTAAGCTTATAGTGCAGCCAACTCAAGTGTGGGAATGGTGAACACCTGTGGCAGTGACTCATGCATACAAAACTAACAACACACTTGTGTCATCCCACCCTCTTCACACACCTGCAACTCCCGGTTCTCACCTACATAATAAACTTTATTCATGGGTAACTCAAAATAAACATGTGTTACATTAAATAGATATTGTATATATATTGTATATATATATATAGGGGAAGATGGTTATAGGAACGTTGAAAGCTGTGACAAGGAATAGGGCGATGAGTATGGAAGTGAAGAAAATCCCGACACTGATATAAGGGAGCGAAGCGTGGACGATGACGGACACACAAATCAAGAGTTTTAGAGGGGTAGAAATGAGTTACGTGAGAATTGCTTGTAGAGTAACGCGGAGAAATAGACTGACGAATGAAGAAGCAACGTGGTGTGGATGTGCTGGAGTGTGAAAGGGAACACTTTGAGGTGGTTCGGTCATGTGGAGCGTATGGGGAGCGAGATATTGGTTAGGCCAAGTGTATGAGAGTGAGGTGAAGCGGGTGAAGGGACGGAGGGGAAGAGACAGACCTAGAAAGAAGTGAAAGACTGGACTACTGGAAGGATGGAGTTGAGAGGTATATGAGTGAGAGTGGCATTGGGTGGGAGGGACGCCAGTTGACGTGGGACTGAGGTGCGTGGAGGCGATTCATTTGTGGCCACCCCCTTCGGGGATTGAGGTAGGCCTATCTGGCAATAGACAGATATATATATAGTAATAAGTAAATATTTACACCCTGGTATTATAGTAATCTTCAATCCATTTGAAATATTACTTACTGGGTGTAGCTTAGCCTACCTGAAAAGGTGAAACAGGGTATTGATGATGATGATTAAAACAACATTTGCAGAAAGGTTGCTAAAGTTCCACATTAAAATGAAAATATAATAAGACTATGAGGAGTATTAGTATTTGAATATGTGTCAGAGAGAGGGGGTGATGAGTTGGGGGTAGCGTTTATATCATTACAGTAAGCCAGGGTGGGAGTCAAGATGTGGGTCAGGGTGAGGTCGAGTATATACAAACTGATGGTTTATACCTGGTACTGTATATTGTATAGGCTACAGTCCAGCTTCTCCTGATGACCTAACAGTACAATGAAGCCACACACTTCACCACAACACTTTTATACTAATCCTGACAACAGTGTATTACCTCAATGTCACAGTAATGCAAAAAAAACAACACAAGAATGATTTACTGGTATTATAATTATCATTATATTTATTAATTTTTGTGGTATAATTTTCCAAATTTTATTCTGAATATAGAATCTTCAAAGAACTGTCCTTTGGGAATACTGTACCGCATTCCAAGAACATGACCTTGTTTGTCACGACATACATAAATATGCCTGTTTGTGGAGTCCACGGAAACACACGCTAGTGATAAATTATCTCCTCTATATTTTATAGCTACCTGTAATAGTCCTAACACTCAACCAAATGCAGTATCCCAAGCAATATGAAAACATGCCATTACTTTTTGAGCCAACTGTACATCCTGATGGCACAACGTAATGACTAAGTATAGCCTATTACCATATGCAAATTTTAATGAATTCCCAAGCTTCATATTATATAAACAGTGGCTTAAACACCTACATAATAATACTTCACCAGGCAAGAGGGATGTTCCTTATGCATACTAAAGACTTGACTATCATTATCTATTAAGAAGAGCCTGCCAGATTCTTACAAAGGGAGACATAGAAACCACCAACACCACCACCACTCCACCTTCATTACCATCAATCACCACCACCACCTACCATGCTGGTGACAGTGATGGTCCACATTTGGTTATTTCCTACATTACTGAGTGGGGGATGGGAGGGGGAGAAGCGGTGTTGAAGGAGTCATTATATGTCCTGCCACCAGATCTACCACCAACACCACTACTACCATTACGGTACCACTACTGTACTTGATATTACCACCACTGAACAACAACTACTACTAACACCAATGATACCATTAACAATATGATTTTGCCACCACCCATCAGCACCACTACTAACACCACCTATACCACTACCTATACAATATTTGGGGGGGGCCTTCTGCTGTAAGTGAAATGGTGACACCTCAAGCTATGCCAGGACATAGTTTCATAGATTAGAGGGATTAGCAGTCTCCCAATCTGACCACATGAGTGTTTATTCCCTTAACCCTTTAGCAACAAATACTGATGATCTCTGCTTTTTTTTTTTTTTTTTATTTACTCTAGATGATTATTCTGCCTAAGGCTCAGGGTAGCATTCACCACAACCAAATATTAAATGTATTTAGAATAAAACCCAAACCTCTATGTTTCGGGCTTAGATGATATATTTGGAGTAATGTACTGTACAACCACAATCAAATATCCACCAACACTTTCTTTCCATCTTGCAAATAAATCAGTATCATATCAAAATATAATCATACGTCACCTTACGTCAACTCAACCCCCTCAATTATTATTATGAGGTGCTGTAATATCATACACGTGTCGTTCTTTATTACCAAGATATTTACTACGATGGAAGGAAGGTGTCGGAGGTTATTTGATTGTGGCTGTACCTCTCAATTAACGTTAAATGATTTTCAATGACACAGGAAAATATTCTTCGTCAACCGGTTAAGGGGATAGTACATTAAATCTGGAGCAAATGCTTCCTCCATACAATTCTAAGCACCAGGCCAGCATTATATTTGTTCATCTGGTCCTACATCCTGGCATACTTTGGAGAAATCAAGGCGCTACAATGTACAGCCACAATCAAATAACCACCAACACCTTCCTTAACTCGTGCAAATATATCAGTATCATATCAAAATATAATCATACCGGTACAACACCTTACGTTAACTCAACCCCCTCAATTATTATTATGAGGTGCTGCAAATTCATACACGTGCTGTTCTTTATTACTTATATATATACTACGATGGAAGGAAAGTGTCGATGGATATTTGATTGTGGCTGTACCAAAAGTGTATCAACCCCTTAACAGTTAGTTAGTTAACCCCACCCACCTTCGTGTTTGCTATGGAAGGGAGTTGCCAGTGTGGTATGCATTATATACTTTATATTTTTCTAGACCATAACTTTATGTTTTGTGTGTGAGCGGCTCCTGTTGTTATATAGTTGTACAGTGAGAGGAAGCCCATCTGGCGGTCTGAGGGGAGTGGGGGGAAGGGGTTGGGGACAATTGTGGTACTTTTTGTGGTTTATTCATCTGTTTTCATTGTTTTGCATCATTATCATACGTTACCGCTTACCATCTTTGTCTGTGATCATCGGGCTGTTTTTTAATAGTCTGCTTGTCTCTTGTGTGAAACTGACTGTCAGTACTTGTCTCCCTACCTTTGCATGTATTAAGATTCTGTTTGTGTTTATCAATCTGATATGTCTCCAATTCTTTGTCATTTATGTCTATCTGAACAACTCGGTAAACTACCATACACAATGTCTGGTTTAGGCCCTTCTCGCGTAAGTGTGCGGCCCACCATACTAATCATAGGAATTCCAGGACACTCAATAAAGATAAAAGTATGTGAAGAGAATGT
Source organism: Petrolisthes cinctipes (assembly GCA_033782935.1). Taxonomy (NCBI): domain Eukaryota; kingdom Metazoa; phylum Arthropoda; class Malacostraca; order Decapoda; family Porcellanidae; genus Petrolisthes; species Petrolisthes cinctipes. The sequence goes on from JAWQEG010004304.1 coordinate 148,661, forward strand.
CGCTGACTACATGAGAGGTGAGGAGCATGTGTTTTCACCAGGCCACACACACGATTGATGGGCCATGACGTGCTGACAACCAATATATATATATATATATATATATATATATATATATATATATATATATATATATATATATATATATATAGAGAGAGAGAGAGAGAGAGAGAGAGAGAGAGAGAGAGGAGGGTGTAGTAATGTACAGTATAATCTAGGCTTAGTGTTCAGAGGGAAGGTCTTCACACTTCTTCATTTACACGTCAACGCTGACTACCCATCTCAGGCGCAAACTTCACACTTCACTCAATGTGCTACACTATGTCAGTTGGGGTATAGAGACAGTAAAGATAAACAAAATAATTGAGATATTTTTTATATTTAAGTAAATTATGAGAAGGGAGAGTAGAAAAGAAATTTGAGTATGAGAGAGAAATAAGGCGAGGTATTAGAGGTAAGGAGTAGGTAATTTGAGAGAAAAATGCCACATCAGAGAAGCAGTAAAGAAATGAAAAGGGAAGGGATGTACAGAAGTGTTAGGTGTACACAAACTTCTCGTCAACACAAAAAGGAAGGGAATTCTTTAGGTTTCTTTCAAGTCACGTGAGAGTCTCTTCTCTCCTCCTCCTCCTCCACCACCATCTTGCCCCTTTCCTTCCTCCCCCTCTCCTTCTATCTCCCTTCCTCTCATACACTTCTTTAACTTCCTCTCCTCTTCAACTCTAACTCTTTTTCTCAATTTACTCTCATCCTCTACATTCATTCCCCTCCTTTTTTCACACTTTACTCTCTCCTAGTCTAATCCCCCATCACTTCCTCAACCTTCTAAGTTTCCCACCACACTTCCTATACTTTTACCCTCATCATTCCCAATACTTCTCTTCACTGCCCCATTGCCCCCCCCCCTCCCCTATATTCTCCTCTTACTTCTCATACCTTCTTTTCCTCCTTCTTAACCCCATTTATGTCTCCTCTCCTGTAGGCTACACTGCTCTCCACATCTCCTCTCTCTTCATTTTCCTCTCCTTCCTTCTGATTTCCCCTCATCTCCCTCTACCTTGTACACAATGCTGCCCTCTCCACCTCCCCTTTATTCTCCTGCTCCCTTTCCCTTTTCTTCCTCCTGTAACCAACCACCTTGGCTTGAAACTTGACCCCACTAGACATCTTACTGAGGAATTCTTAGGAACCCAAATCATGCAAGGCCACGTGCAGGTTTGTCTCACTGTCTTGTTGTTCGATTCCAGGCGATATCTGAGTCACAATGGGGGATTTTTCTGATTATCACTGAGTTTATACAGTTATTTACATACGATTAAAGTATTTCATGTCGGGAAAAATCTTTATATATATAACCTTACCTGCTTACACTTGATCTTCTCATTTTAATAACACCCTTATTATCTCTCTTGCTTGCTTACACTCTATTCTCATTTCAGTAATATCTTTATATTCTTGATTTATTTTGATTTCAATAACATTTATATTCTTGTAAGTCGCCATTAAGGTTTATTCTGACTAATATTTGACGCCTGTATGCATTAGAAGGGAAGTTAAAGCCTGTTAGACCATGCACTTGTAGGTTATCATCTCGTTTCTGTCTGTCTGTCTGTCTCTCTCTTACTTTATTCATCCTCCTCTTCCCTCCAGTCTACATCACCCTAAGGGCCCGTTTCGCCCGTCCTTCACGCATGCTGAGGTGGACACTTACACAAGACGATGTTTGATTTACTTTCCACGGCTTCCAATACCTCACGCAAGTCATTAAGTGCAGGTGGTGATGGTGGTAGTGATAATGATGGTGATGGTGGTGGTCGTGATGATGATGGTGGTGATGGTGGTGGTGATGATGATGATGATGGTGTGGTGGTGGTGGTGGTGGTGATGATGATGATGATGATGATGATAATGATGATGATGATGGTTGTGGTGGTGGTGGTAATGATGGTGGTGGCGGGTGTGGTGATGGTGGTTGGTGGTAATAATGGTGGTGGCGGTGATGGTAATGATGGTGGTGGCGGGTGTGGTGGTGATGGTGAAGAGTCTATACTATTGGTATGAGGAACAGATAGTAGTAAGGGGGATGGGTAGTAATTGGTGTATAGTGGTGGTAGAGGTAATGTGCAGTAGTAGACAATGGTGACGGTGGTGGTGGTGGTGAAATAGCAGTGTTGGTGGTATAGTGAAGGAGGAAGCAGTAGTGATATTGATGGTGAGCGGTGTTGTTTGTAAAAGTCAGTCGAGGGAGTTGTGGTGGTGGAAGGGTGCATCATAACGGAGGTGGTATTTCCAAGGAGCAGTGTCTTATCATGACGTGGAATCATAGATAACGCCAGTAAATACAAACTCCTTAATTATTAATATCAAGGATGCACGCACACCTTCATATCTAATATCCAATATTTCGTTTATACTCACTTAAGGGATCCTGTGTTGTAGTTAGAAAATTAGAGGTAAATGAGTCCTTGAAATATTGCCACGAAACACTACCTATATATAGAAGGAGCTTGTTTGTGGCATAGTCAGAGGGAATCAGAAGCCTCCAATTTTCATACACGATCACAGGGGCCTTAAGGGGAGATTCACTTAATGGGCAAATTAGAAGGCTACTGCTTTCTCCTAATTATGCCAGAGAACAAACGCCCTCATTGGTACTAATAGGGGATCTTTTTTTTTGTTTGGCATAGTTTGGAGGAATCACAGATCTACCAACTAAAAAAATCTCCCCTAAAGTAACACTGGGGGTGGTTGCTCTATTTTCTTGTGTTGTTGAGAAGGCAAATGGGACTTCCAATATGGCCACAACAAACAGCCCCTTCAAACCACTGACGCATTATTGTATCAGGATATTCAGATGGATATACCGCTATGTGTGCTATCCCCGGAGTTAACACACCATACTTCATAACATTTAGATGGCCACTGTACCACGGATCTGTGTGTGCTTGTGTGTGTGGTAGGGAAGTGGCCTACATGTTCTGTAAGCTGCCATCTGTACGAACACACATATGCTAATTAATTATATGCAGTAAAAAACGCCCACAGCATAGAGTACGATGATTACGATCCAACCTCAAACATACATTACAGAGAGAGAGAGAGAGAGAGAGAGAGAGAGAGAGAGAGAGAGAGAGAGAGAGAGAGAGAGAGAGAGAGAGACGCACTCTGTAAGGACTATGACACACTTCTAATGATAACTGACATGCAATCATAACCAGAAAAATGATGTTGTACCAAAATACAATCTTATCTAGCACACACACACACCACAAAAACAACGACACACACACCACAAAAACGACACACACACACCATAAAAACGACGACACACACACACACACCATAACAACGACACACACACACACACACACACACCATAACAACAACGACACACACACACACACACACACCATAACAACGACACACAGAATTATAGCCACAACTCTGTACTCCAGAAATATATGACGCAATTTCCTTAACAAATGTCACGACCTATACTGTACAGAATTATGTAGAGTGGAAACGTTTGAAATGAGAGCTTGAAAATGAGGAGAAGTGGTGTGGAAATCAAGGAGTGGTACAGGGAGTGGGGGTGGAAGTTTCTAATTGCCCCTTAAGTGAGCCTAGCTGAAATTGTCAAGAGTGGGGTGAAGAAATCCTAAGCATTAACACAAATTTTGAGTTTCTGTGTAATGACTCCTATATGCAACTTTCTGAATATCCTGTATTTCGACGAGCTCAGTAAAAGTATATAATCAAAGCTTGAGTCTGAAGTGGAGCCAAGACCAAGATCGAGTGGTTGAAAGGCCTTCGAAGTGGAGGAGAAAACATGTGACTATAGTGGAGAGATGAATTGTGGAGTTGGTGGGGGATTTGTGGATTGAGATAACGTTTTAGTACTGAGAATTTAATAAAAGTGGAGAGAGAGGAGAGAGAGAGAGAGAGAGAGAGAGAGAGAGAGAAGAGAGAGAGAGAGAGAGAGAGAGAGAGAGAGAGAGAGAGAGAGAGAGGAGAGAGAGAGAGAGAGAGAGAGAGAGAGAGAGAGAGAGAGAGAGAGAGAGAGAGAGAGAGAGAGAGAGAGTGTTGTGTGTGTGCCATATTTTAAAGTGGGGCAGGAAACAGAGGGACGGACGCTGATGGACATTACAACAGAAATGAATATAACAAAGGGGCATAATAAGTTAATTTGTATGTCAGTTTAAACGTTTTATTCTTACTGTATTGTTATGACTTCTCTCTCTCTCTCTCTCTCTCTCTCTCTCTCTCTCCTCTCTCTCTCCTCTCTTCTCCCTCTCTCTCTCTAGTTTTTTTTTTTCTCCCTCAGTTTTTTTTTCTCATAGTTTTTTACTCTCTCTCTCTCTCTCTCTCTCTCTCCTCTCTCTCTCTCTCGTTACAAATCAATCTGCATCAACATCAAAACACTTTCACGTTTTCCAGATTACAAGACTAGGGCTAAATGTAAATATTGTGAGGTATTGTTGTGTAATGTAATGGTGCTCTGTGTTATCCTGCATTGTACTCTGTAAGTAATGCGTAGCAGTGTTGAAAGTATAAAGGCTCATCAAAATAACATTAAAAACCGCATCACCATTATCATCACCATAAACACACACACACACACAGAAAGAGAGAGAGAGAGAGAGAGAGAGAGAGAGAGAGAGAGAGAGAGAGAGAGGAAAATCAGCCTCATATTTATCTTTTTCCCACGAACACAGGGAAATTAACATGCTGATAATAAGTACTTCTGGGTAATAATCATCAAACAAGTGTAGTCCCTGTGTTTGTCAATGTGGGGCTTCCTATCAGTGCTGTCAGTCAGTGTTGTTGAGGGTAAACAACTTGAAACGTTCAATTAATAAGATTTTAGTTGTGCTGCTTCTTCACATCTATATGACCTTCAATTAATATCTTTAATTGTTCTATGTCGCCTCATTCAGTTGAACCTTTTAGTAGTTCGAAAAAGTGACGATCCACGAGTGTTCAGAAAATGGCAAGGATTGATTGATTGACATTAGGCGCCGTAACAGCGAGGTCATATAGCGTCAGAAAAAGGGGACAGAGAGGTGTGACAGCATGCAGGAAGAAAATAGACAGAAAAGAGGGCCGAAAGGGCGACCAAAACCCTAAAAATTGCCCATATCACTACATGCAATACCCCCCCTATGGTTGAATGGCAAGGAACACGAGGAGAGAAAAGATTTATACTTATAAGAACCTTGGAGAGAGATGGCTGTACTTTACTGTAGGCGACGTGCCGACAGTAAAAAGAGTGGGATGGACAGGCTTGTATCTGACCGGAACTGAAGGACACCACGGATATCCTTTGGTGTAAGTGACGTCACCCAAGCCCACTACATCCACACCTACACACGGACACAGACACACACCACACTCTACTTCCACACCCACAGGCAAACATACACATACTGTTTACTTCCACACCCAAGCACACAGACACACACACACTACTCCCACACCCACACCCAAGCACACAGACACACACACACTATTTCCACACACACACACACACACACACACACACACACACACACACACACACACACACACACACCCAGCACACAGACACACACACACACACCCAAGCACACAGGACACACACACTATTTGAATTTTATCTCATATGTAACTCTTAAATTAATCTAATTATTTGATTTATAAATTCTGCAGTATTTATAATTTTCATTCCAGTTACTCTTGGGTTACCACTCAACTCTTATCTTACTTCCCAGACTCTTTTCTTTATCTTTAATAATTCTTTCTTTCCTTCCAACGTAACACTTTCACAATACCCACTGTACCCAATATCCACTCAGCATGTGATGTTTTCCTCTATCCTTCACACTCCATACTTACCTATCTCATTTTATATATTCCCCGACCAACTTCTCCTCCAGCTGACCACCACCACCAACCACCCTTGCTCCACCTCGTAACCTTTCTATCTAGCCCTTCCTCATTCCCTCCTCAGTCATCGCCCCCTAGCTTATCACCTTGCCATACAATCTTTTCCCCACCTAGATTCCTCCTCCAAGTTGTCCCCAGAGTTGCCCTCCTCCTCCTACTCGCCGGAAACACTCACGGCATTACCCCTTCTTCCGCTCACCCCACGCTTTCCTCCCTTATACGGCCACGTGCACACATACAACATTCATTCAAACTACATACATGTACATAGCCTAAGCGCACTAATGCATGAACACAAAAAAAGCTTAAGCTTTCCCCTGTATGGGTAGTGAAGATATGTCACACCGTAACATTATACAGTTCACATTATGGAGAGAGAGAGAGAGAGAGAGAGAGAGAGAGAGAGAGAGAGAGAGAGAGAGCAGGGTCTTACTCTCAAATTACTACCATCAGCTGCCATAATTGTAATCGGATATACTAACTTGAAAGCCTGTAATTGGTTTGGCATCAAAAAGAAAACGGCTTATGGGATTGCCACACCTCTGGCCGTATTAAAGTCCTTTTGGTGTGCCTTGGAACACAGCCAGTGTTGTGTGCAGTCACGATCGAAAAGTCCTGCATCAGATGAATGAAAGTGAACCATTTGAGTGAATTTTATGAATTTATTATTACAGACTAAGACTAAGTTTCGCATCAAAATTTTTTACATTATTTCATTCGAAGGTATTGCATGACTATTGGGGCGTGACTGACTGTACAGGTGTTGAAAACCGAGGCTAAGAAAAAAAGAAAAGAAAAATGCGGTATAATGTTTTGTGGTGGAGGAAGGGAGGAGGGAAGGAAAGGAGAGGGTCTGGAGTGGTGTGTAGTGTGTGGGGGGGGGGGGGTCTTACAGTCTCTATGACCTTCGCATCAGACTAGCCTACTGTATTTTTTATCACCATAGCCTATCCAGACAGGAAACCGGTCGCCTGTCTTCAGTAAAACATAACATAACATAATTAGTTTTACACTATTCTGTACTAAACACTCGTATGTATTTAAGATAGGATAGGGGCATATCTCTCTTGTCTACGACTGTACATTATGGCTGACAGTGTGTTTGTGTGTGTGTGTGCATGGAGGTATAACGAGACGTGCTGTGCTTGCGTGGGAGTCTGACAGTGCATGAATTTGCTAGTTCATACACACACCATTACCACCGCAAAAGAGCAGGAACATATGTATTACGCGTTTGCAAATTTGGTAGGGATATCAGACATACAAACTGGCAGGTACTGACAGACAAAGCAGACCTTAGATAGAGTATAAACAGACAGACAGAGACCGACAGACAGGGTAGAAAAACATGAAGTCTGGAATGAAATAATTATACAATCACACATGCAAAAAATACATATATAATAGTATTAAGTCGACAAAACCAGAAGCCCCACATAGGTACTTAAGGAGGAAGGTAGTGTTGGTAAATCTGGAGTAACTGATTCATCAAAACCATTTCAAAGCAACATGTTAGCATTATTTCTGTTAATCTGGGCCTGTTTCCCTTGGCATACTTTGGAGGAATCAAGGCGCTCTAATGTACCAAACGTATACCATCCCCATAAAGGAAAGCCATGTTAAAACAGCAAAGCAATAGGTACTGTGTTGTTCTTGTCCGCAAACCAAATTTCACAATACATGACGTAAATATTTCATCCTTGGGTCATTAGGAACCAACAACCCATGAGTTTTCATCACGATTCTTCCATTATATGTCTCCAACGCACTCACACTCATGCTCCACCTGTTCTCCCCCCCATATCTCTCTCTCTCTCTCCTCTCTCCTCTCTCTCTCTCTCTCAAACACACAAAGACAGACCAGACTCATATAAAGAGGTCCGGATGGATTAAAATAAACAAGCAGACGGACAAACAGCCATGGACGGATGGCTTTGTAACACAATTCTTCATATCCTTTCACCCTAATCTGTTCTTATATTTGTCTACAGTGTTCGTTCGTGACACTCCCACATGTTTCCGTCATTAACACCCAATTTGTGCATTCTGTAATTCTAGTAAGAGGAACTCCAGTCTTGCAATTGGATGTAAAACTGCCTCATATGTTACCTTTCCCTGACCAAAATGTTGACATAAACACCAAGACTAGCAAGAGATACTCGTATATAATATTTGCAAGCATGAGGTACACGGAGAGAGAGAGAGAGAGAGAGAGAGAGAGGAAGAGAGAGAGAGAGAGAGAGGATGAGAAGAGAAGAGAGAGAGAGGAGAGAGAGAGAGAGAGATGAGAGAACCAACACAGAACTAATAGCTTCCCACACCACAAAACTAGCTACCACTATTATCATCCCCACACTCCCTACTAGGCTACATTAGGCTACTTCCATCACCACAGTGCTGTACTCCATAATAGACCTAACTAGGCCTATACCACACACACTACCAGAAAACCATCAGCACTACTACCACACACCACACACACACTATACACGAACTCTTCATAATCATCATCACCACTAACACCATGACATCACACTACCACACGACCAACCACGATTAATATCACCACCACTACTTCATTGCCAAACCCACTTTTACCACCCTGACCTCATCTCACCTCTTATAAATAATCTATGAATCACCACATTACTGAAACCTGACCTCGCAAATTACGGGTTACCTTCACGATTGCAATTTGTACGTGTGTTCGATCTCGGCAATTAAGTAGTTTCTTTTATACTTATTATAGTTAAGGGGGTATTGCACTTTTGGTATATTGAAGTGTCTTGATTCCTCCAAAGTACGCCAGGAAACAGGACCAACGAATAAATATACCGTTGCCCTTGCCTGCCTGTGATCGTTTGGAGGAATCAATTACTCCAGATTTACCACCAACAAAATTGTACTATATATCCCCTTAAACAGAAGTCTCGTGATTGAGGGCTTGGGTACCGTATCCAATCTATTAATTAAAGCGATGTGATTTTTTCCCTATGGTTTAACAAGGGCAAAGTTTACGCAATTGTTTAATACATGTGAGAATATGTAATGAAGTATTGACCGTTTAAAAACAAAGCAATTATTACTTGGAAATTAATTACCACATGTATTGACGTATTATTATACGGCCTTCGGAAATAGTACAGAGATTATTGTAAAAAAGGGGTCTGTATTCTACACATATTTTAGGGATTGTTGTTATTGTTGTTGAAGTCCCTCAAGCTGTCTGACCAAGCAGCCCCGAGCTCCTGAGGAAGGCCAAGGCTTGAACCGGGCTTTCCCACAATGCCCTCAGTGAGTGTATGTTGTGTTGTTGGCGAGTGTCGTTGTGTGCGTTGCAGTCTTCCATAATGTGTTTAATAGAATGGGGGGCTGTGTTGCATCCCGACAGGTATCTACAATGGCTCCATCTAGCTTCTTTTGATATGTCAGAAGGGCCGGGTGGTGGCCACTTCGCAGCCTGGCCCCAGGTGGACTCTGTCCTCACGGGGAAGGGAGGATTCTGATGGGTGGATGTCAGGGGGTCGTGCATGCAGCAGGGTGTTGTTCTTAAGTTTTTTGGATGGATTGGTGGGTGATTTGAGTATGGATATGTTTCTGTAGACTGGTTTGGGGTGGCCAGGGTGTAAGAGATGATAGTATTTGTGTATGATATCCTGTACTGGATTGTTCTGCTGACTGATTCAAGTATTAGCCAAATATCATTACTAGAAAAGTTTTGTTAGGAAATAATTGTACTAAGTTTTTTAGTTGTTACGAACCCTTGATATCACAGTGGTGTTATTCCCTGAGGCCGGCTGTACAATACTGGTAATTTGTATTGCGTGAAAAATCATACGAGTCTTTCTTCAGCAGTCAAAGAAGTACAGAGAGATTCTCGACTTCCGATCCTCTATCACTCATCTTCACTAATTATTACATACATAAGAGAACACGACGTAGTTAGACGAAACGTGGGATTGCAATTATGTCAACAAGGTAATAATTTTCTCTCCAATCCGTCAGAGAGAGGTGTGTGTAAATAACGCAGGTCAACACTTCTACCGTACTTCATTATGTCATGGGGTTGGGTGTGGGGGCCTGGGGGTCACTTTCACTGCTGCTGGTCGTAAGGGTCATTCAACTCCCGTGACCTAGAACTCCTCTTGATTCACCTTTCGCTGACCACATTCACCTTCGCTGACCATTTTTTGCATTTTTTCAGTACCATATCTAAATATTACATAATCTTAAAAAATTGTCTTTGTGTTGACGGTGACTATGTGAACTTAATCAAGGGGGGTAACAATTACACTTTAGTATATTGGAGTGCCTTGATTCCTCCAAACTATGCCATTGAAGCAGAGACCAGATGAAGAAAAATATTGGTGGTATGTTACCCTGGAATAGTTTTCTCCAGACCTTATCAAAAGTGTATTATTCCCTGAAGTTGTCATTACAGTAAATTTACACGAAATATATCCAATGTCATGCTTACATCGTCTTTTCTATTTTACTTTCACTTTGAAATTTTTATCCTGTTTATTTCTTTTATACAACTTAACTAGCTTATTTTTATAAAGCTTAATATTATCTTTTTCTATTTCCAACCTTTTTCCCAATTATTTATAACAGTTTTCACAGTCCTAATTAACCTTCTCAATAGCAAGAACAATAAAAGGTTAAGATATATGTATTCCTGACCCAACATCAAAGACGATATCTGTATGTGTGTCACGTAACCTTGGACCCAGGATGTCGAGCTTTGATTATAATTTACAACCAGTCTTTCACGTTATCGACTCAGGCAGGACATTACCCCGTTGATTAAAAATATTAACAGATAATTTTAAATGCAGTGGTTACCGAGTATTATTGACCCCTATTAT
>JAWQEG010004305.1:0-38484 GCA_033782935.1 Petrolisthes cinctipes
CTCATCACCAGTGACCTCAAGTTCTCAAAGCAGTGTATTGAGGCTGAGAGAAGAAAGCCCAAAGGATGTTAAGGGTACATAAAGCGACAGTTTGGGATACCGGAACAAGGAGATAGTACTTTGTCTGTACAATTCCCTTGTCCGACCGCACCTGGAGTATGCAGTCCGAGTTTTGGAGTCCCTTCTTTACCGAAAGGATATCGCTAGATTGGAAACGAGTGCAAAGCCAGGGGCAACCCAAACTTATACCCTCTCTTAGACAGACAAGAGAGCTATAAAGAGCGGTTGGTAGAACTCGATCTGTTCTCTTTGGAAACCCCCCGGAGACTGCGTGGTCAGCTTATCGAAGTGTTTAAAAATACTACGAGGCTTTGACAATGTAGACTACAGGGACATTTTTCCAACTCAGTGAGGGCACAACCAGGAATCATGGCTACAAACTTGAACTGAAGCGATACAACCGTGATCTGTGTGGTAAGTTCTTTACATACAGCATCTGCCGGTACTTGGAACGCGCTTCCTGCTGATGTAGTCAACAGCAACTCTGTGGATCAGTTCAAGTCCAGATTAGACAAAGCCTTAAACCACCGTCTCAGGTGTTTAAGCCGTTGTGCGAGTGTTCCTTGATGGTTTCACATGACACATTCGAGGACGGTCGCCTACTTGCGCAACTAAAACCCACAGGTACCCTCTTTGTATGGATCGTAAGGTCCCCTAGGGGTACTTCTTTCCTTGTAACTCCTTGTAACTCTCTCTCTCTCTCTCTCTCTCTCTCTCGCTCTCTCTCTCATGCTCTCTCTCTCTCTCTCTTCTTCTCTCTCTCCTCTTCTCTCTCTCTCTCTCTCTCTCTCTTCTCTCTCTCTCCTCTCTCTCTCTCTCTACCTCTCTCTCTCTCTCTCTCTCTCTCTCTCTCCTCTCTCTCTCTCTCTCTCTCTCCGTATATCTATCTAATAATATTTGTTTTAGTAAAGTGTGGGTGCATCTGAATGTGTGTGTATATGTATGTGAGACAGACCGACCAACCGGCAGACAGACAGACAGAGTTTGTGTGTGTGTGTGTGTGTGTGTGTGTGGTGTGTGTGTGTGTGTGTGTGTGCGTGTGTGCGTGTGTGCGAGTGAAAGTGCGTGTCATAAAACTCTGGCACTGAAAATTCATGTGTAATGAAGCGTGTCAAGCACAACCATTGAAGGTGCCATTAGGTGACACGTGAATACTCATTGATCACTCACTGGGTTTTCAATGGAACGCAAGTTAATTAAGGGGAGAGACTCTTTTGATGGTAAATTGGAAGGGGTACTGATCTCCTCCAACCTATGCCAGGAAACAGACCACCTGACTGTTATTTCCAATGAGGGATTTATTTCGTGGAATAGTTAGGAGGAAACGGTTAGCCCTCCAGTTTACTAAATAGAGTATATATAGCCCTACCTATTCCCTTTAGAGCCCAAAAAAGGCCTTGGTAGAGCGAAGCATAAAAAAGGAACTCTGGGAAGACCACCAAACCATCAGCTTAATTCAGGACCAAGGGTAAAAATTAAACTCTATCTTTCTGGCCATAGAGTAATGAAGTAAGAGAGCTCTCCTATGTTTGTGTAGTATATATATATATATATATATATATATATTATATATATATATATATATATATATATATATATATTATATATATATATATATATATATATATATATATATATATATATATATATATATATATTTATATATATATATATATATATATATCTCTGTCTCTCTCTCTGTCTCTCTCTCTGCTCTCTCTCTCTCTCTGTCTCCTGTCTCTCTGTCTCTGTCTCTCTCTCTCTCTCTCTCTCTCTGTCTCTCTCTCTCTTCTCTCTCTCTCTCTCTCTCTCTCTCTCTCTCTCTTCTCTCTTCTCTCTCATCTCTCTCTCTCTCTCTCTCTCTCTCTCTCTCTCTCTCTCTCTCTCTCTCTCTCTCTCTCTCTCTCTCTCTCTCTCTCTCTCTCTTTCCTCTCTCTCTCACTCTCTCTCTCACTCTCAATTCTACTACTCCTCCTCCTCCTTTTTATTCTTGTCTTTCCTCCGCATTCTCCTTTTTCTCTTCCACATCCCTCCTCTCTTCCTCTTCTCTTATTCCTCCTACTCTTTCTCATTTTTCTTCCTACCTCTCCTCCTTTTCCATCCTCTTCCTCCACTCGTAATCATTATTCTGCCAACCAACCAATCAGAAGTCGCCATCTATGTGCACTACCATTTGTTATTCATAATTTGTTTTTTGTGTTTTTTTAGGTTAGAATTGTTGGTTTATATTCAGGATACGTTTGTTATTTGTGTGTTTGCATTTGTGTCTGTAAGTTATTTCTGTTGTCGAACTTGAAACCTTTTATAGTGATTATCTTTTTTGGTAGATCTGGAGTACTTTTGTTATTCTGGTGGTCCTGTTTCCTGGCATACTTTGGAGGAATCAAGGCAAATCTAATGTATCAAAAAAAAAACATATATTATCCCCCTAATTAAATAGTTATCGAGGGTACAGTGTGGTTGAAGAGTGTTTTATTTATTTATATAAGCCAATCAGTGGTGTGTAGAGTATTTTATTAATCCAAGTGTATCAGTGGTGTGTAGTGTAGAGTGTTTTATTAATCCAAGTGAATCAATGGTATGTAGTGTAGAGTGTTTTATTAATCCAAGTGAATCAGTGGTGTGTAGTGTAGAGTGTTTTATTAATCCAAGTGAATCAGTGGTGTGTAGTGTAGAGTGGTTTTATTAATCCAAGTGAATCAGTGGTGTGTAGTGTAGAGTGTTTTATTAATCCAAGTGAATCAGTAGTGTGTAGTGTAGAGTGTTTTATTAATCAAGTGAATCAATGGTGTGTAGTTTTTTAGTAGCTGTAAGTTCGTCAGTTCAAGTGGTGTAAACAGTGCTGTGTTTTTATGATAGTCGTGAGCATTTATGGAAATGTTTCTTGTATATTGCTGAGTGGAGTCATCAAGAGTGAATAAGTGTACTGTACAGTCTCACTAAAAAGTATCGATCTACCTGGTCACGATGTTTCTGGTAGTGAACATTAAGTCGCATTGACAGCATCATCGTTTGGGTTGGTAATCGTGATTCGTGACTGTGAGTTGCCAATATTCTCTCATCATCACACATTAAATACTGTTACTGTTGAAGTGCCGTGTGTCACATAGAGGTGTGAATATGGATGGAATATGATCTTATAACCACTATTTCATTTGTATTCACGGAAAGTAATGCGTCTTATCATAACGTGACAGGCAGAGGAATGGAATAACAAATAGGATTAAATGGTGCTTAATTTCGTGAAACAGGTCTCAGTCGATTCGCTTATTATGAGATAAGCTGATGAGTCATTTAGTAAACTTGGAAAGAAAATTATATCATTATCTGAATAACAATAAAAAAAGTGTTCGTGGTGATGGCATCTGAACTGCAGGCATACCAAAAATATGCAGGCATCACAGTAAAGTATCACAGTATTTCGCCATAGTGCCATATTGTTTCGATGTGAAAGTGGCCCGATACATTTTGGTGATAGAGTGTTCACTGTGTCGTCACCAGTTGTGGACAAATTAGGTGTGTTGATTCCTACAAACTCTGAAACGAAACAGACTAGTATTTCAGTGACCGAGCAGTGGATCTATTTAGTGGTAATTTGGAGGAATCAGTAGCCTTTCAATTCGTCCACAAAAATTTACTCCCTTAGTGTGTGTAATTTGAGACCCGATGCAGGACCATCTTATATATACTGATGTACTGTACATAATACATAATAGGTATCCATAATAGGTATCCAGGTCTGCTTCGAATACCGTGGTGGAGTGTTGCACAAGCTACAGCAAGTATGAAACAGAAAAATGTTTTAATTGGATCACTGGTATATCAGATGATTCCAAACCTAAACAAAACCTGGATACTTATTTTGGCTCGTGACTGTATAATAATATAGTATATCTATATATCTATATATAAACAAAGGCAAATATGTGTTTATCTGTGAATTATGAAAGGGTGGCGAATACAACATTGGTTGGGATTATAATGTCAGCGATAACCATTATTTTGGTAACATCCATGCTAGTGGACCTTACGTCGCGGGTGTCCATCACCTCGACAGCGGCCGTCTAACGTAAACGAAGGTGACATCTATATAAAAACAACGTTATTATATGTTTTTATTGGATGACAAGCAATTGATTTCACATTCAATTTGGGGACACCATTTTCCTTGATGATTGTTTCAGCAGTAAAGCACGGAGAGCAACAATAACTTCATACATAATAAAGGTGAGCCTGGTTGTGTTTGGATAATGTATAATGGCATATCCTCTTGAGTTTATGATATTATTCAGTTTTCATTACCGGTTGTTCGTGAACCTCCTCAATAAATTTACTGTAAAGTGGTATATGGCAAAGTCTTGTGGACACACTTGTGATATGGAAAGTCTTGGTCGACATACCTACCACTCATCACATTACACACTGCACAACACTCACAGACTACACACCCACGCACACACCCACGCACACGCACACATACACATACACTATACGCATCACTCTGTCTACACGTGACTTACAATTACATGGCCTTAATAATTAATGACCATCACGAATTCAATAATCACTAAGCCCTAATCACCAAAGCCTTAAAATAATGCATGTACAGTCGACCTCAGGAATTCGTACACAGGGCATTGGTTATAAGTGGTCTTTATTCTACTCAAAATGTAGGCATTGTTCTGCTGACTGATTCAAGTATTAGTCAAATAACATTACTACAGATAGGTTTGGTGTTAGGAAATTAACTAACTATATTTTCTAGTTGTTACGAGCCCTGGATGTCATAGAGGTGTATACGAATTCCCAAGGCAGACTGTACAGTTGGACACATGAATGGGTGGTACAGCCCAAGTGAAAGATGGTCAGTTTCGGCCAATATCAAGTTTCTTAGTGCCAAATAGGAGACACCAGGGGCAGAAGTCAGTATTGAGGATGGTAATAAAAAGCAAGTACCTGATTACAGACACTGGTTACTCAAATGGGACAAGTATCTTTCACCTGGGCTGTACCACCCATTCATGTGTCCAACTGTACATACCTACTTCTCATGTACAGTCGGCGGCAGAAGTCTTGTCGTCTCACCTGCTTCAACGAGACACACAGAATTCATGGACTCGAGAAATACGCACGTTTTTTACACCTAATAATCTCGAGTCTATCAACATTGCGTGCCTCGGTGAAGCAAGTGAGACGACAGGACTTTTGCCGCCGACTGTACTGTAGGATCTTTGGCTCCATGGGACTAAGGAACTCCATGCATATCATACAATCAGATAGATACTTTACTACCGTCCCTTACAATTCCAACTTACACGAAATCAAATACCTTAGTAACAGTACGTTGTGAAATATTCTTGTGTGTTCTTTTAAGTTGTAGTTATTCATTTAGTTGTGCAAATTAATAGATGGTGGTGCACATTACCTTGGTTTCCATCACACTCTCATCAAAAGAGCTTCAGTGAATTGGTGGGAGAGAAAGTGAATCCAGCTCGTTACACTGGAAAAAAAAATAGAGAAGCTTCAGGACAATACTAACTGCCAGGATCAAAGTGGCACCCAGTCACCCCCGAAGCCTTCATTAAAACGCAATTACCGGCTGACATCACGCACAACGGCAGGGAGTTCATGATAACAATTGCATCCCAGGAATTGTAATTATCCGAGCGTGATGAATTTTGTGTTAAATACGGTATTAAATTGAGTGTTGGAGGTCCCATAATATATTACACCCGTTCAGAGGTAAAGGTCGCCCTGGGGAAGGTTAGATGATATTATAGATGTACAGTCACCAGTAATAATATGTATCCAGGTTTGCTTCGAATAGCCTGATCAAGTAGTTAGCGAGTTCAAGCAAATATGAAACAGGATAAGCGTTGTAATTGGTTCACTAGTATGTCAAACGATCGAAACTTCAACAAGACCTGGATACAAATTGTGGATTGCGAGTGTACAGTCACCAGCAATAATAATAATAATAATAATAATAAGTATCTACAGCAGATCTTGTTGTTGAAGTCTGAAACCATCTGACTGAACCAATTACAATGCTTATCCTATTATTATATCCTTGTTGAAATTACTCCTCCAAAGTATGCTAAGAAACAGGACCATAAGAGAAAAAATAATAGTGTTCTGTTACTTGGAATAGTGTGGAGGATTCGGTTGCTCCAGATTTACCAACACAAAACTTTCCCCTTAAATATTCCATCAGACTCTTTGAAACAGACCTGGATACATATTATTGCTTGCGACTGTACACTGATACATCTGACATACCACTGAACCAATTACAAGGCTTATCCTATTATTAAATCCTTGTTGAAGCTTGATTTTTACTACATCACACTCTTTGAAACAGACCTGGATACTTATTATTGCTTGTGACTGTACACTGTTACATCTGACATACCACTGAACCAATTACAAAGTTTATCCTGTCTCATGTATACTTGCTAGGGTTCATTTAATTAAGGGGAGAACCTCGTTATGGTAAATTGGAGGTCTACTGATTCCTCCAAGTTATTCCGAGAAACAAATCAACTTATTGTTACTGAGAGAGACAGAGACAGAGACAGAGACAGAGACAGAGACAGAGACAGAGACAGAGACAGAGACAGAGACAGAGACAGAGACAGAGACAGAGACAGAGACAGAGACAGAGACAGAGACAGAGACAGAGACAGAGACCTATTTCGTGACATAGTTTGGAGGATTTCAGTAGCCCTCTTATTTCCCGTCAAAAGTTTCTCCCCTTAATACTCTATCAGACTATTAATACGAAGCGGAGTTGGATACTTGATAATTATGGCCCAGGACTCTATAGGCTTTCTAAACATTTTTATTGGTCACTCTTTGCTGTGATACACTTGACGACGTTCACTGTTACATGGGTGTGTGGATTCGTGGTTCAGAATTTATCGTGCTGTAAGGGCTCCGAAGACATTTTTATAACCTATTCAGCCAAGAGCCATAATATTGTAAGTATCCAGGTCTGCTTCGAATAGCATAATGGTGTATTAAATGGGCCCAGCATTTATATACGAGACAGGATAAACTTTTTAATTGATTCACTGGTATATCAGACGAATCGAATTGTCAACAAGACCTGAATATTTATTATGTTACCTGACTGTACAGTGTAGGATCTGCATTCTGACGGTGAAGAGGTGGGATTTTCTGTCCAGTCTTGGAAGAAGTGTTTGTATGTCACCTCTAACACGGGTTTAGGAGGCAGACCTGTCCTAGGGTCCCACCAGTACAGTCACGGCCAATAGTCCTGCAACAAGTTCGAATGAAACGGACTCGAAATATGGTGGAAAACTATAGCTGTTGGTCTCTGGAATATTAATTCATAAGAGTCACTCTCACGGCTCATGTTCACTCACCTGGTGTAGGACTTTTGACCGTGACTGTACATCAGCAGCAGAGTGCAGACGTCGTGACCTTTTGCATTGGGACAGTCATCGATGTAGCTGTTGAAGGTGGCAGGAAAAAAAAAAAAAAAAAAAAAACACACACACACACACACACACACACACACACACACACACTACCAGCTCCTGCCTCACCACCACCTGCAGCCTCCTCCACTGAAGCTGAGAATGAAGCCACCACACTGCTACCATAGTCTCCTCCACAACCACATCAGGACCAGATGGTGAGGCCACAGTACCACCTCAAGACACCTACTGTATCCCCAGGCACCACCACAACAACCACACCAAGACCATATTATCAAACCACTTACTCCACCCCTATTCACCACAACAACCACACCAAGACCTTATTATCATCACATCAAACCACTTACTCCACCCCTAGTCACCATAACAACATTCACAACACCACCTCAAACCACTTACTCCACCCCTAGTCACCATAACAACATCCACAACACCACCTCAAACTACCTACTCCACCCCCAGTCACCATAACAACAACACCAAGACCTTATCATCACATCAAACCACTTATTCCACCCCTAGTCACCATAACAACATCCACAACACCACCTCAAACTACATACTCCACCCCCAGTTACCACAACAACCACACCAAGACCATATTATCATCACATCAAACCAATTACTCCACCCCCAGTCACCATAACAACATCCACAACACCACCTCAAACTACCTACTCCACCCCCAGTTACCACAACAACCACACCAAGACCTTATTATCATCACATCAAACCACTTATTCCACCCCTAGTCACCATAACAACATTCACAACACCACCTCAAACTACCTACTCCATCCCCAGTCACCACAACGTCTACCATAACCACATCAGGACCAGAGAATGACGCCCCACCTGCACCAGCCCCAGCCCCAGCCACCCCTGCCTCAGTAAAGTGGATAGGGAAGTCCCCCATGGTCTGCAGAACCATCCTAACGTCAACTCAAGAGAAAACAGTATCAACGACACACGAACCAAACGAGGACCCCTGGCTGGCTGGCTGGAACTGGACGAGACTTTTCTCATCCCTGCTACAGCAAGGATTGGGGAAATTAAGGCCCAGGAAAGGAAAGGAAGACAGTTAATTAAGAATGAAGTGGACGAAGCACCAGCAGTCAAATGTACAGTTTTTTCTTCCACTAATAACAAGAACAACGTCCGGTGGATTTGGCGAAATGTGTGTAGACAATTATTATACTTAGGTAATGTCCTTATGGTTGATATTATAGAAGGGGTGAGTTCTGTCCATTCATTTACTAGTACTACGAGTAAACAAACACAGTGGTGCCACATTTCGCTAAACTCACCATACGCTGTGCTCGTTATTAGTGGAGGCAACTGTACACACAACAGAAAAGCTCGACAGGCACTTTACAGGAAGAGGAGTGGTTGTAAAAAGAAGGAAGGTTGTAAGAGATATAACTGAGGAATGTCTTCATCTTTACTATACTTTCCCTCACACCAATAGACTAAATAGTGTAGTAAATAGCCTCGCAAGAACCACTAGGTCTGTTGCTGTTTGCAGGTCTTTTATATAAGTTGACCACTGGTTAGCCCGCCGCAAACATATGACCCAAGTGCATCATAAATAGACTGTACCATTTATATCAAACATCATCAAGTGCCGAAATTTCTGACCAATCTGTGCGTCGGATAAAGCATCATGTGATTTTTGCATGACTGATCTTATAGCCAGCCAATTAATGTTGACATGTGGAATGGGTGGAGATAACAACACCTGAACAGAGGCAACTACAGAACTATAGGGTGCACTAAAGTCCATTCCCATACTATGACTAAATTACCTGTGCTTCCAACAGTGAAAAGGAGTTCGTTCTACATTCAATATTTTACCCTCTGTATTATTTTTATTTTATTTTTATTTATTTTCACTTAATTATTTACTTTTTTTTTTTTTTTTTTTTTTTTTGTCATTCGAACCACAGGTGATTCAGTTTTATTGTGGTTGTCTGATAGAACGATTTATTTTTTACACCATAGTAGACTCCTGTTTCTGCCATTGATGCAGGTGTGACATGTAACTACTGTACAGTCACGAGTCATAATAAGGATGCAGGTCGTGTTGAAGTTTAGAATCATCTGACATATCAGTGAACAAATTACAATGCTTACCGTGCATCACTCTTGTTGGAACTCGTTTAATACTCTATCAGACTGTTCAAAGCAGACCTGGATACATATTATAACTCGTGACTGTACAGACTCGGGTTGAGTATGCCCGTGTAAAAATTCTGATCATAACACCTGTGTCACGTCAAATATGTACTCCCCTGAATTATGACTCCCCAGTCGTTTGTATACGTATAATTTTCCTTCCCTAGTCATTATTACACATAGAATTTACATTCCTCCAGTGTATATGAGTCTTGGCCTCATTTCAAATTTGATAACGTTTAGTTTCGATTCTAATATTTTGAAAATGGACTTTCTACTACCGTACTATCTATTTATAATAACATATGAAACACAGAAGAGTCTCTAAAGAGATGACCTTGTCCGAACATTAGTCAGTACACTTCTCTCATTCTGTGTGTACACTACGTGTATGTTTGTACCTGCACGTAGTGTGGTACTTTCAAAATTATCAATGATGGATTGAATAATTAATTCTTAAGAAATTGTCTATCATAACAAACAGTCCTTCTTTGACTAACATGTTTGTTTGTCTCCATAACTCTTTTATAGCATAGGTTGGATGAACGATATTGTCACGGGATCATTTTATGCATATGTTACATTTTCATTTTATATTAATATGTGTAAATATTTTTTATAAATAAAACTTCTTTGTACACTGGCCTAGGCTATTTATTAATGAAGATCAAAATAAAGATTAAGTCTGTATACACCTTAAATAATAATAATAATCTTGCAAGGTGAGTGCTTTTTATACGTATACTATTAACTGTGAGAGTGTGAATAATGCAAGGAGAGTGTAAAGTAAATATATAAGAATGACTAAGGAAGTGCAAATTTTATGTGTAATGACGATTGAGGAGTGCAAATTTTATGTGTAAGGGGGTAAGGTAATAGTGTCAGTCACGTCTGTTTGTCTGTCTGTTTGTCTTTCAGTTAAGGCTCAAGTGATCTGAAAAATTGACCTAGGACCTTCAATTTTGGTGTGGGGATGAGTAATGGATTATCTGGGACAAGTTCGAACGGCGGTAAAATTTGACCTACCCTTTGACCTAAAATGGCCAAAAAATAATTATTTACAGTAATTATATATGCTTAAGAATACTATTGTACTATTTAAGATGGATTTTGCTTAAAAGGCGATGCAGTACATCAGTTCGACTATTTTGGCTCCAATTCTGTCCCTGAGGATAATATTCAAGGTCATTTTCAGTGAAAAATAATAAGGCTTGATATATATAAATTTCTTGATAAATTCTCAATTTTATTATTATTGTTAAAAATGCACCACAGCTTGACCACTTACTATAATGACCCTAATTATGTCCTTTATTTAGAAGGAAAACGCCATTTTAAGTACAGAAAGGTAGAAAAGTTTTTATTATATCCTATTTCCTTGACTGGATACATAAGAAGAGGGCGGTATATATGTTTCCGACATGGTTGAAATCGACTTCTACTTGTTTGAATATATGTACGACACACCGGTAATGGAAATCTTTCACCTACTCAGAAAACTTGATATGTCTGTTTGAAGTGGAAGGCAAGAACAAGAAATGGAAGAAAAGGCAAGGATAAGAATATATAAGTATATAACTGTATATATATACTGTCCACAGCTCTCTTTCTCACTGAGTGTTTTTGTGATGACTAGTGGCCTTACAAATTGGTTACTGAAACTATATTATGAGACAAAGTGCATCAATATACCTTACAGCGCAGATGAGGTTCAGTTTCATGCAATATCAATGGTTTTCAATCTTTTCCATTTCAATTTCCCGTCCCGGATTATTATTATTATTATTATTATTTTTATTATTATTATTTTTAATTTTATTACTATTTTTATTTTTATTACTATTTTCATTTTTATTACTATTTTTATTTTTATTACTATTTTTATTTTTATTACTATTTTTATTTTTATTACTATTTTTATTTTTATTACTATTTTTATTTTTATTACTATTTTTATTTTTATTACTATTTTTATTTTTATTACTATTTTTATTTTTATTACTATTTTTATTTTTATTACTATTTTTATTTTTATTACTATTTTTATTTTTATTACTATTTTTATTTTTATTACTATTTTTATTTTTATTACTATTTTTATTTTTATTACTATTTTTATTTTTATTACTATTTTTATATATTATTATTACTATTTTTATAGATTATTATTACTATATTTATATATTATTATTACTATTCTTATATATTTTTATTACTATTTTTATATATTTTTATTACTATTTTTAATTATTTTTATTACTATTTTTATATATTTTTATTACTATTTTTATTTTTATTACTATTTTTATTTTTATTACTATTTTTATTTTTATTACTATTTTTATTTTTATTACTATTTCTATTTTTATTTTTATTACTATTTTTATTTTCATTACAATATTACTATTTTTATTACTATATTACTATTTTTATTACTATTTTTATTACTATATTACTATTTTTATTACTATATTACTATTTATATTACTATTTTTATTACTATATTACTATTTTTATTACTATTTTTATTACTATATTACTATTTTTATTACTATTTTTATTACTATATTACTATTTTTATTACTATTACTATTTTTATTACTTACTATTTTTATTACTATTACTATTTTTATTACTATTAGTATTACTATTAGTATTAGTATTACTATTAGTATTAGTATTACTTAGTATTAGTATTACTTAGTATTAGTATTAGTATTACTATTAGTATTAGTATTACTATTAGTATTAGTATTACTATTAGTATTAGTATTACTATTAGTATGAGTATTAGTATTAGTATTAGTATTACTATTAGTATTAGTATTACTATTAGTATTACTATTAGTATTAGTATTACTATTAGTATTACTATTACTATTACTATTAGTATTACTATTAGTATTACTTTTACTATTAGTATTACTATTACTATTAGTATTACTATTACTATTAGTATTACTATTAGTATTACTATTACTATTAGTATTACTATTAGTATTACTATTAGTATTACTATTAGTATTAGTATTAGTATTACTATTACTATTAGTATTACTATTAGTATTAGTATTACTATTAGTATTAGTATTACTATTAGTATTAGTATTACTATTAGTATTACTATTAGTATTAGTATTAGTATTACTATTACTTAGTATTAGTATTACTATTACTTAGTATTAGTATTACTATTACTTAGTATTAGTATTACTATTACTTAGTATTAGTATTACTATTACTTAGTATTAGTATTACTATTACTTAGTATTAGTATTACTATTACTTAGTATTAGTATTACTATTACTTAGTATTAGTATTACTATTACTTAGTATTAGTATTACTTAGTATTAGTATTACTTAGTATTAGTATTACTTAATATTAGTATTACTTAGTATTAGTATTATGTAGTATTAGTATTAGTATTACTTAGTATTAGTATTACTATTACTTAGTATTAGTATTACTATTACTTAGTATTAGTATTAGTATTACTTAGTATTAGTATTACTTAGTATTAGTATTAGTATTACTATTAGTATTAGTATTACTATTACTTAGTATTAGTATTACTATTACTTAGTATTAGTATTACTATTACTTAGTATTAGTATTACTATTACTTAGTATTAGTATTAGTATTACTTAGTATTAGTATTACTATTACTTAGTATTAGTATTAGTATTACTTAGTATTAGTATTACTTAGTATTAGTATTACTATTAGTATTAGTATTATTATTACTATTAGTATTACTATTAGTATTAGTATTACTATTAGTATTACTATTAGTATTAGTATTACTATTAGTATTAGTATTACTATTAGTATTAGTATTACTATTAGTATTAGTATTACTATTAGTATTAGTATTACTATTAGTATTAGTATTAGTATTACTATTAGTATTAGTATTACTATTAGTATTAGTATTACTGTTAGTATTAGTATTACTATTTTTATTTTTATTACTATTTTTATTTTTATTACTATTTTTATTTTTATTACTTTTTATTTTTATTACTATTTTTATTTTTATTACTTTTTATTTTTATTACTATTTTTATTTTTATTACTATTTTTATTTTTATTACTATTTTTATTTTTATTACTATTTTTATTACTATTACTATTAGTATTACTATTAGTATTAGTATTACTATTAGTATTACTATTAGTATTAGTATTACTATTAGTATTAGTATTAGTATTACTATTAGTATTAGTATTACTATTAGTCTTAGTATTACTATTAGTATTAGTATTAGTATTACTATTAGTATTACTATTACTATTAGTATTACTATTAGTATTACTATTAGTATTACTATTACTATTACTATTACCATTTTTATTACTATTACCATTTTTATTACTATTATTTACACCTTTGCCCCAACCCGTGTTTAACATTTCTCTTCAAGACAGTTGTTGATTATTGTCAAAAATATACCGGACGTTCTTAATGGGTTATGTGCAGTCACGAGGAATAGTTTCTTAATTAACCCCCCTAGAGAGAGTGATATGGAAGTCGGGATTAGTCAAACAAACATTGGTCAGTTTAGCATCTCTATTAAATGAGTAATACATTTTGATACATTGAAGCGCATAGATTTCTCCAAAGGATGTCAGGAAATAGGACCGATGAATAAATATAATGGTGTCTTGATGCTTGGAATAGTCTGGAGGAATCACTTGCTCCAGATTTACCACCACCACCACCACCACCAACAACAACAACAACAAAAACAGCAACAGCAGAGTGAGCTGCTGCTGCTTGCGTGGCGCCGCCTGCTCTGCGAAATGCAAAGATGCTAAGTGACTAGTGACACAAGTGACAAGTGACTTACTGACACAAGTGACTTACTGACACAAGTGACTTACTGACACAAGTGACTTGGTGACACAAGTGACTTAGTGACGCAATTGACTCAGTGACACGAGTGACTTAGTGACACAAGTGACTTAGTGCCACAAGTGACTTAATTAAGTGAAACCACGTGCTACACATCTGGTGCTGCTACCACATCTACTTCCTTAAGGACCCTGTGATGGTTTCAGAGACTTGGTGACTTATGATTCCTCCTGTCTGTGCCAAGAAACACGCTCCTCTGGCTAGCCTCACTAACCTCCAATTTTCCGACTACATCACGGTGTCCCTTTAGGGGGTGCGGGAGTAGGGGACAGGCTTGAGGGGGGGTTTGGGGGGGGTGCGGGAATAGGGGGACAGGCTTGGGGTGGGTAGAAAGCCTTTCCCCCTATTTCCGCACCCCTCTAAGCCTGTCCCCCTACTCCCGCACCCCCCAAAACCCCACCAAGCCTGTCCCCTACTCCCGCACCCCCCAAAACCCCACCAAGCCTGTCCCCTACTCCCGCACCCCTCTAACCCCCCCCCCTATTCTCGCACCCCTTTAACCCCCCCCCCTATTCTCGCACCCCTTTAACCCCCCCCCCCCTATTCTCGCACCCCTTTAATGCTTCATGGTGTCAAAGAGGTTCAACTTCTATCAACTCCAACACCTCAATATTGAATCTCTCGTCATTATGGACCGTTGTGGATTTTCTATTACCTTTGCTAAGCAGTGTTCGTTCGGTCCTTCGCCAGCCACTACTTCTACCTCACTCTCTCTCTTGGGGAGGGAGGTAAAGAAACTATTGCTCGAGACTGTACTACTCTATTTTTATTTATTTTTTATTTTTGTTGTTATTGTTGTTTTGAATCATTCGTTTGTATGTTGATCGACACGGGTAGACTACTGATCTGATAGTTCGTACGTAGAATTCAAAGGAAGTAAGGGGAGGTAATGGTAATGACAACGGGTGGTGGTGGTGGAGGAGTGTAAAGGTAATTGTGACACTTATTTTACTGTTGATGACACTCTAATGATTTATGTCCTTCTGAAACACACGTACACATGTCGCCATCACCACCACAACCAAACCTTTCATTCCTTTATCAATGCTTTCTCCTCGTTTTTATAAGTACTAAAAACTTATTGTAAATCAGATGATCAAATGATGATGGTGATGTGTTATGCCAGACATATGTTTGTAGTAATTCTGTTTCGTTGGTTATTTCGTTACTATGTAGGAGAGTTGTATATCACAATGCTGGAAATTAAACACACACTGTATAGCATTATCTATCTATCTATCTATCTATCTTTCTTTCTTTATATATATATAATATAGTGAATCCCTGTCACAGAGTTAACACGAGTGGGTTATTCAATAGCTGGTACATGACACAAAGTACTCGTACATTAGTGCAGGCTAAGCTAGTTGGAGAGAGAGCATGAGGAAGAGTAGAGTATGTGTGTCGTCTGTGTGAGAGGGAGAGACAGGAGACCCCAGCTTTTATCTGGTAAGTAACTATCAAAATTGGATTAAATACTGTGTGTGTTGCAGGGGGACGCCAGCTTCTGTCTTGTTGAATACTGAAGAAAACGCCACGTGTCACCACACCTTATAGTCATAAGGAAAAATGGGACAGAGAAAAGGGATAGTCTGCATGAAGGAGAGAGACGGAAAATAGAGACAATTGAAGTGAGGATTGGTAGAGGCTCGGCTCCGTAAAGTCCCCCTAACTCAATAATTATTGCCAATATCTAAGGAAGCAATATACAGTATACTTTTTAAAGAGTTCAGTAATGCAAACCTTGCCTTAATTATAGGGCATTTGGTTAATATTGCAAAGGTATACTTAATGCCTTCTGACTAATAATTATTTTATATTTCCTTTGGTCAAGAGATTCACGTTTCCCTTGCGTACTAAAATATTACCAATATTTCACTGTGTCTTCACTGACTCGCCTTGATTCCATTGAGAAATGCAGCCTTCTGGTTGAAAACCACTATGTCCTCATTGAACATTACAACACGTGATGTCCTCGGCCTTTTATCCTTTGTTGGTCGGAGATGAAAGCTCAACCATAAGGGTGTGCAGTTTCGACTCTTTTGGTCACAACAGCATCTTGTACTCTATAGTCGGCCCAATATAGGTGGGTAGTTAACCTCATAAGAAATAAATTTATAATAATGTTATTGAATCTTATCCTTCAGTGTTAATATTGTTGTGTGAGGAGTGGACCAACAGTTTTTCTTGTTGCATTATACAGTCAGATATAAAGTCATCATCGCTGCCACTAGAGATCAGTGTAGTAACTTGGTCAGTGGTGCAGTATGTGTGTATGCAACAATAGTTTCAATAATATTATCGACTGCGAACCAAATGGAAGTCAGATCAAGTCCACACTAGAGTTGGTAGAGATTCATATTGTGCCTCAGATCAAGACAGAAGGCACGTCAGTTTACTGTACTGTACTGTACCTGACGTCAGGGATGTGGGTGTAGGGTGTTGTTTGGAGGAAGGCTGGTTTGCTTGAAACACTATCCAAACTTATGCTTCAACTTATATACCAATAACCAATATATACCAATATATATATATATATATATGTGTGTTAAGCAGACTAACCTCATCCCTCAAGCACCATCACTGACGTCATGTACACTGTTACCAGAACGGATATCAAACATATCAAAAGGTGCATTGCCTGGGGGGGTTATAATGTTTATGACTGACTGTACACTGGGGCTCAATAATTCTATCCTGATCCAAGACACAACATGAATCACTACCAATTGAAGTGAATCTGGAGGAGTGGGATGCGAGGTTGGTAGGGATTCATGTTGTGTCTCGGATCAGAACACAATTATTGACCCCCAGTGACCTCCCAGCATGAATCCTCGACTTAATTCATCCCGGGTGTTTCCATCTTCCCCTTGGCTTCCTCCATCCAGGGTCACTGTCCTCTGATACGAGTATAATGTAAGCGGGCTCAGCCTCCAGGAAGCTAACTACAAGTCCAAAGCTGAAGTTGGCGTCTCCGGATCAAGCTGGAAATTCTGAAGTCCTCAAGTGAAGCTCACGGAGTAATACCTGGTTAATTAAACACTCGTTCCCATACTCATGTGGTTCTCCAGAGACACTTACGAGAGTCACCTTTTAAGGGGAGATTTTTGTTTTGTTTTGGTAAATTGGAAGATCTGTGATTCCTCCAAACTATGCCACAAAACATATCTCCTTTTAGTAATATTATGGTCGTCTGTTTTCTGGCATTGTTTGAGGGAATTAGTAGCCCAGCAATTTACCCTCAAAAGAATCTCCCCTTAAGGACAAAGTGGAGAACTACAGATATTCCTACATGTGCTATGAAACAGTTCCCCTACTTGGATAATGAATCTCTCTCTAGTCTGTCTTCTTGTCACAGTTTGGAAGAATCAGCAGGCCACCATTTTGTCCACAACAGGTGACTCCCTTAAGTAACAAAAAACTTGAGATGGCCCCCGGGGTAATTAATTATTGTCCCGATCTGATAGCATGAGAGTGGCACCAGGAAAACTAACTAACCAAGACGACAACACGACACAAGTATATTCATTCACATATTCCCATAACACATATCCATTCACATATTCCCATAACACATATATATTCATTCACATATTCCCATAACACATATATATTCATTCACATATTCCCATACCACATATCCATTCACATATTCCCATATCACATATATATTCATTCACATATTCCCATAACACATATATTCATTCACATATTCCCATAACACATATATATTCATTCCCATAACACATATATATCCATTCACATATTCACATAACACATATCCATTCACATATTCCCATAACACATATCCATTCACATATTCCCATAACACATATTCATTCACATATTCCCATAACACACATCCATTTACATATTCCCATAACACACATCCATTTACATATTCCCATAACACATATCCATTCACATATTCCCATAACACATATCCATTCATTCACATTTTCCCATAACACATATATATTCATTCCCATAACACATATATATCCATTCACATATTCACATATCACATATCCATTCACATATTCCCATAACACACATCCATTTACATATTCCCATAACACATATCCATTCACATATTCCCATAACACATATCCATTCACATATTCCCATAACACATATCCATTAACATATTCCCATAACACATATCCATTCACATATTCCCATAACACATTCATTCACATATTCACATAACATATATCCATTCCCATAACACATATTCATTCACATATTCCCATAACACATATCCATTCACATATTCCCATAACACATATCCATTCACATATTCCCATAACACATTCATTCACATATTCCCATAACACATATCCATTCACATATTCCCATAACACATATCCATTTACATATTCTCATAACAATTAACATACTCTGGCAGGTCGATAATAATTCTGTTCTGATCTGAGGCACAATGTGAATCTCAACCAACTGGAGTGATTCGGGGAGGAGTGGGATGCGAGGTTGGTACAGTAGAGATTCATGTTGTGTCTCTGATCAGGACCGAGTTATTGACCCCCTGTGCCGTGTACCAATATACCTATAATACAATTGTCGTCGGCCACTCCAAGACAAGCGATGATATTCCTGCCACGTCTTGTAGGTCTGGTTGTGAATCTGTCCCCCAGTTACTCGATGTGTTGACGGACCTGTGATGATGATGATGTTATAGTGGAGGCGACAGAATCTTTATTATTAATACATTTACAGCACACAACTTGGGAACACGTGTTTGTTTTGTGGCAAGGTGTATGGAGAGATTCAGAAATATTCAAGTTATGTTTCCGTGTGTGTGTGTGTGTGTCCTTGGATATGTGTGTGTGTGTGTGTGTGTACGCCCTTGGTTATGTGTGTGTGTGTGTGTGTGTGTATCCTTGGTTATTTGTGTGTGTGTGTGTGTGTCCTTGGTTATGTGTGTTTCCTGGGCCCCGTCTATCTTTTATGTTTTGTTGCCGATCAATTGTCTGGCACTGTAAATAAGAGAGAAAACCTCAACTCGTCGACAGTATCTTATCCTCCAGTATTTTAGCGGTTTCCTTTAATTCCTGTGATTTGCATATCGGCTGCTGTCAGTTGGCCTATTCATCTCTGTGTATCTAGTGTTCTGTCCATCAATCTATCTATCTATCTATCTGTTTATCTATCTATCTTTCTGTTTATCTATTTATCTATCTATCTGTTTATCTATCTATCTATCTGTGTATATATCTATCTATCTGAATTCTGTCTGTCTGTCTGTCTGTCTGTCTCTTACTGGCTGTCTGTCTGTTTGGCTGTCTCTTACTGGCTGGCTGTCTGTCTGTTTGGCTGTCTGTCTGGCTGTCTCTCACTGTCTGTCTCTCTCTATCCTCTTGCTACGTAAGGCTAAGGACAAACAGTTATGGCTCACTTGAATGACAAATGAGTTACAAGGCTGGAAGGACTCATTTGATTGCTACAGTCTGGGTATGTATGTAGGTGTGCATGTAGGTATGTATGTATGTAGGTGTGCATGTAGGTATGTATGTATGTAGGTGTGCATGTAGGTATGTATGTACAGTACAGCCGGTAGTATCAATTCGCGTCCATCCTGTGTGTTAAGGGGGTGCGGGAATAGGGGGACAGTCTTGGGGGGGTTTAGGTGGATGCTGGGGGTTTTGGGGAGTTCGGGAGTAGGGGGACAGGCTTGGGGGAGGAGGTTATGGGGGTGCGGGAATAGGGGACAGGCTTTCTACCCACCCCAAGCTTGTCCCCCTATTACCGCACCCCCCCCCCAGCCTGTCCCCTACTCCCGCACCCCCTTAAATAATGCTAATATGACCAGATAAAGTTACATTCTGAACCCGTTTCTATTCTAATAACAGTAAATTAATAACACAGTGTGAAATATGTCTGTCATCTCTGTATTTCAATAGTGTTACAACATCACTAGGCTCATACTTTCGCAGGTGGAAATGAAGCGAACTTATGCTGCCGACTGTACAATATGTATGTATGTACAGTCAGCGGCAAAAGTACTGTCGCCTCACTCAGTTCATCTTAAAGGATAACATCAAATACATTCACCGCCAACACAGAATTACAATTATCCAGGAAGCAAAATAATGGAACTTCTCTGGTTCTTCAGTTTACAAGCCTGTGTAGCGTATGTTTTGATAATGTACAGTCACGAGCACTAATAAATGTACAGCTTTGGTTTGTTGAAGCTTTGAATAGTCCACCAACGAACTATAATTCCAATGGAGATCTTATTGTGCATTTTTTTTATTTCCTGTCCCTAGGTATTCGAAGTAAGCACACCTGGATATTTATTAGTGCTCGTGACTGTACGTAAGAAGATAATAATTACATACAGTGTTGGTAAATCTGGATCAGCTGATTCCACCATACCATTCCAGGCATGAGACCACAATTATCTTTGCTAATCTGGTACTGTTTCCTGACATACTTTGGAAGAATGATGCCGCTCTAATGTACCAAAAGTATACTACCCCGTTATTCCCCAAAAGTATACAAACGATAGCCATCAATGTCTCACTATACTCATCACATATACTCCAGGATTACAATGACCCCAAACATCTTATAAAATTATATTGCAGTGTTTAACTTATACTTTTTCTCAATAACAACAACAACTCCTAAACCGTATTCCAGTGCTAAAACTAATTTGTACATACATCAAACTACTGGAATTTCACGAACTGATAGTGTAATTTTCCAAAGAATGATAATTACGTCAGGTGAGAAAATAAGTATTGATAGAGAATAGAGGAATGGGTTGGATAAACTGTGCCCTGGAGGAACATGACACGGGCTATACAGTAATCAATGAGAGTGTGACATTACAGTAAATCCCTTGTTTTTCCACTCTTGTTATGGGTGTGTGTTGTACTGTTTGTAATGAATCTGTATACAGTGATTGATAATGAGGGTTGGCGGTACACAGTTTAATAGAGAAAGGTATTATTACACACACACACACACACACACACACCTTAAACACCTGGGCTGTCATATATTAACAAACCATTTATTATTATTATTATTATTATTATTATTATTATTATTATTATTACACACACACACACACACCTTAGCATAGCCATATTTTAAAACCTAACTAGGGCGACAAAATGACAACAACACAACAACAACAACTACAACGACACACACAACAACAACAGCCACGATAAAAACGACAACGAAAACAACTAGAACAATAACAACAACGATAACCACAGCAAAAATAAACCCCACCGTGCAATCTGCGGCAACTGGAACCACGGATAAAATTGGGAACATCCATGGGGAATTGGCAGTAAAGAGGGTGTGTGAATATATTTGTGTTTATTTATTGCATCATGGCGTCAGACGGTAGATCGGAAACAAAACATGAAAGTAGATGGGATATAGGATGTAGTACAAATGACTACACTCACACACACACACACCAAGCACACACATACACACACACCCCACACACACACACCCTCACCCCCCCCCCCAAGCATACACACACTCACCCCACACACACGCACTCACCCCCCCCCTTACCCCCCCAACACCCCCCCACCACCCCCACACACTCACCCCCCACCACACACTCACCCCCCACCACACACTCACACACACACACACACACACACACACACACACACACACACACACACACACACACACACACACACACACTCACACTCCCCCCTCCACCACCACACACACACACTCACACTCACCCCCCCAACCCCCCACCCCCCCACACACAAACACGGAAACAAAACAGAACAAGTGTGGATTTAGTGAGAAGCGGACCATTGATTCTTTTGACCCGTGTGACTAAACAAACACAGGTCATTAAGGGGATAGTATGTACTGTGTTGGTAATTCTGGAACTATTTTTTTTTTTTTTTTTTTTTTTTTTTTTTAGCGTCAGTCAACAGGCAGAAAACAGTACACAAGGGTAGGCGGGACTCATGAGAATCCAATGACTACACACACACACACACACATATCACGAAATTCTGGAGCAAGTGATTCCTTCAAACTACTCCAAGCAACAGGATACCATTTAGAAATATATATCCATTGGTACTGTTTCCTCACATATTGTGGAGGAATCAAGGCACTCCAATTAAAGTACCCTACTCTACTGCATTCATATATACAACGTACAAAAATATAACACAAAACGATTGCTGGAAACTTTTCAGACACCCCCCACCACTTCCACCTGCCTCCCCCCCCCCACCCCACTTCCCCTTGCCTCCCCCCCCACTTCCCCTTGCCTCCCCCCCCCCACTTCCCCCTACCTCTCCCCCCCCCACTTCCCCCTACCTCTCCCCCCCCCCCACTTCCCCTGCCTCCCCTTCCATCAGAGCTTGTATACTGTTTCGTTCAAATGTAGTAAAATGAGAACTCTAACTAACTAACTAACACAATGCATGGGTATTTTACTTTACGAAGAACCACAGTTTGTCACGGCCATACACCACTTATAATTATCAGGATATTATTTTGCTCAGAGCTGAAGAGAGATATTTGGAATGTGAAATGAACTACTTATTAGTTTTGCTTCACACTGGACTGTATCTCACACCTTTTAAATTTGGGTCAACTACATCACAGGTTACCATGTACAGTCGCGGCATATAGTCCTTGAACAGACTTCCCCTTACACCCTGATCAAGGACTATGTTGCGCGACTGTACAGATCTCCCTCATATACTAAGACAACCCTAATTCAATGTTTTTTTTATTTTTTATTTTTTTTTATATAAATTTTTTTTATTGAAGTAAACATTACACTAAGGAGGTAGTACAGTGTTGGTAAATCTAGAGCAACTGATTCCTCCAAACTCTTCCAAGCAATAGGCCACCATTATTTTTGTTAATTTTGACCCTGTCTCCTGGTAGACCTTGAAGGAATAGGTACGCTCTAATGTACCAAAAGTATACTACACCCTTTAAATCTCGGGAATCTAAATGTAGAGTAACAAACAGTGTAAGTTAGGGGGAACAATGCAGTAAAGAAACCATCAACACTAACACACCAACAAAAGGCAAAATGGCAGAACTCTTTATCTGTTGCAATGAACGTTTTAGTCCATTTGTTATTGCACACCAAGATAATGTTATGTACAGTTACGAGCACTAATAGATATACAGGTTTTGGTCGATGCTTTGAACAGTCCAATTAACCAAGGATATAATTCCAATGGAGATCTTATTGTTCATTTATTTACTGTTTCTAGGTATTCGAAGCACACCTGTGAATATTTATTAGTGCTCGTGACTGTACCTAGCATATAATTCAACTCAGCTCTGGCGCTTTTCTCTATTACATGGTTTGTAAAAGTGATATTTATTCTTGTGTATCAAGGAAAATATTATATAAGAAGCAAATAGTTAAACTAAGTATATCTTGGATGGCTAATTGTATTCTCTGCAGCTTATCTAATTTAGATAATTGGTAAAAGTGATAACTCGTGTATTTTTATGAATTATTGTGAACAGCAAAGTTTTTCATGTGCGGCATATATTTTGCTTGACGTGTAATTTACCCCACCTAATTATCCCTCGGTCTACAAGCTTGGGGCAATTTACAGAGGATCAGTAGCCTATTGTCGAGGGAATCTTAGAGAATACGTTTCAGAACAGTTATATAGTCTATTAATGTTATATTATAAAAGGAAAAGCACCAAAATTTTAGAAGGAAAAAATGAACGTAGATTTTCATTTTGAAGCACAATTGCCTCCACTATTAACGAACACAGCGTTTGGCGGAATATGTATGCACAAATATATTATACTTACATAGTGTCAGTATATGGAGGATATTATATAGAAGGAATGAATTCTGTCCATTCATTTAGGAGTACTATGAAGAAACACACACGGTGGTGCTACATTTTGCCAAACTCGCGTGAGACACTGTACTCGTTACTAGTGGAGGCAACTGTACTTTTGTTCCGTGCCATGAATAAACGCTTACGAACAACATTTTAAGTTAAGAGTGAACTTCTTTGCTTGTGTGTATACGGGCCCAGGAAATTTACAGTGCATGGAACCATCTCAAGCGACGCCTCTGATAAAATGAAGACCTTATAGAAACACAGGCGACCAATCACATCACCAGGAGTTATTTATTGTCTACCCAGCCTTGACACACACACACAGGCCGAAGCAGGGACAACAACAGAGAACGGAGTAACAATATGATAATGGTGATATTTTATTAAGACATCGCCACACCAAAACAAAAAGATGTCATACTCTTATTTACACAACCGTCGCATTTCCCGATTCAGATACTTTAAAAAAATCGCTGTAATTTGATCGGGAATTTAGATATGACTTTTGAGTGTCTTTGGTACAGTCACGGTCAATAGTCCAGCAACACCCATCGAATGAAATGGACTCGAAAAATGGTGCGAAACTCCAGCTACTGATCACTGAAATTATAATGATTCATAAGATTCACCCTCCCGGCTCACTTTCACCCACCCGATGCAGGACTTTTGACGGTGACTGTACATCCTGATTCTTAGTCGAGTGTCAGACCATGCACCACCTCAACAGCTTGGGTGTGTGGCTGGTCTGGAGGAGTGCAACTTTAAAGATACAAGGAGCAGGAGGAAGGAGGAGGAAGGAAGGTCAGCGGGCGTGAAGGAGGACAGAGTGGGTCATATTCAACAACAATGTATGTCATCATTTATCTACGGACGCTCCCACAGCTGATGTAATTTTCTGATATGTCAAAAATTTAAAGTGTGTTGAAAACTTCTGCACCGTGAGAGTGAGTCGTGACGCTGGTCTATAAGGAAATTGTTTGGTCCATTGGAGTGACTTGATTCCTCCAAAGTATACCAGGAAACGGGACTAGATTGACAAAAATGATGGTGGCTTGTTGCTCAGAATACTTTGAAAGGATCCGTTCTTTCAGATTTAATAAACAACACTGTGTCATCCCCTTCATAGAGAACTCTCGTGTCTGTAAACAGATCTCTTTTAAATCACAGCGGATTGCCATGACTCCATTAAATGTTGGTAATTCCGGAGCACCTGATTCCTCCTAACTATTCCAAGCAACAAACCACCATTAGGCCTGATAACCTGGTCCTGTTTCCTGGCATACTTTAGAGGAATCAAGACATTCTAATGTACCAAAAGTGTTTTATCCACTTATGCAGATCAGGTGAGAGAGAAACAGTGAAGAGGTTAGTCAAAACATCCAGGAAGGTATTGTATGTCTGAAGATGGCACATACCTGCTCCAGTCATTGAGTCAGATAAAGAGACATTTTAGAGGTGTTTTATACCTTCACATGCAAAATATAACTTCATAACTCTGTGAGACACAACTAATCAACAACATACCATCCATCATTGTTTATCTCGTCAATCATTTCATTTCATTTCCTAATTCATCGTATTACACTTGGATGGAAGCAAAGTTTTACAAGCAAATGAAAATCCACAATATATTACTGCCGTACTGACAATAGAACATATTATTTACATTTTCAATCTGTCTTTAGTTTGTAATATACATAATTATGATTCTCACATTAACGGAGATGATAAACGCATGTGGGGACCTGAATGACAAAGCTCTGACTGTGCATATCACGACGAAAGTAAAAATACAAGTTTGTTTTGCTAAAATACATACTCACTGCAAACTTTAGATAAACGTTAAAAGTTACCACAGCTGGATTTTTCCCAAATATTTTTTACTCGTAGTTATATATCATCATGCTCTGCAACATTTACTAAATTATTTCTTTCATATTATATTTTATATACTCCTTTTCCTGATATTTTTTTCTTCCGTGTTTCTGCCATTTTTAGAATTAGTTTACCTCAACTGAGCATTATCCTGTAGAGATTGAAGGAATTTTATTAGTCACAGCACTTTCTCTTACTCTGTTAATACATTATTCCATGATTTGGCGTGAATAGCAGTAGTGGCCAAGAACATTTACTATGGCGGAATAAAACTGGAATCAATTGAATATTATTCCCAGGGAAACACATGAGATGATTGATGTTGGTTGATGAGATGATGAAGAGAAGCAGATTGGTATAGCAGAGGGAAACGTGTAAACTGTGGGAACATTATTATCTTTTGATGGGATGACATAATTATAAATATGTTGGTGGACAGTGAACTTTTAGGAGTGTAGTGGAAATGTGGTAAACGGTTTAGTGAGTAAAGGAGAACAACATGTCTTCAGAAATCCTGAGCATGTTCTTAGGCGAGCAGAAAATAAACACCAAGAAGGAAGATTAATTTTCTGACAACGTTATTATTCTACTGACTGAGGAAGCTGTTCTTGGTAGGAGACTCTGTAGTGTACCATAATATAGGTCGATTTTCTTTTATTGAGGTGTAACCATTCTCTAATTATCTACCAGCCCTGTATTGTGATTCATTTACCATCTATAGTGACCTGCATTATAATCAGAATACACCGGGCTGTATATTTCCGTTCTGTATACAAGCATTGTCTCAGCCTGGGCCAAAAGACAATAATTTAGAGAGGTTATAAAATGACACTTTAGTTGTAGCGATTATACTAACTATACTAGATGGATCTTTAAAATAGTTTCATTGTCTTACCCAGCTCATTATACCTAATTTATCCCTACCAAACCAAACCTAAATGAGCTGAGAGGAGGCAGTGGTATTGAAACGAGCGCGAATAATACAAAATGTAAATATGCAACCAGGCTATTCTCTCTTGTCTGCGAATGTATCAGGGAATTGTGAAAGAAGTTGTAGTCTCATGATAAGAGTTCACACCCCACTGTCACACTTAGCATGTTAAATGAAAACTTTGTAAATATTTTTGAGCAATTGAGCTTTGATTTCGCTTGTGCAATTGAGTTTCGCAATCACGTGTGAGTGATGAAAAATAAATGATTACAGTGTGATGAAATATTAATGATTACTGCGGTACAAGTCAATCATTTACATTGACTTCTGGTGACAGAGCACACGACTTTGGTTTCCGACTGAACACCTCATTTCATAACTCCCTGATATACTAGAAGAGGAAAACTTACACCTTACAGTAAATGTGTTACAGTACTGGATCTTTGGTACATAAGAAAGCGGACCGTAAGGCACATGTACAGTCTGCGGCAAAAGTCCTGTCGTCTCACGCAGCGCACCTTGAAGGATAACATAAACCATAATCATCGAACAAAACTCATTAAACATTCAGAATTACAATATCCAGGGGTTAAATTAATCAACTTTTCTGTTTCTCCAGTTTAGAGCCTACATGTAAAGCTTATATTTCCATACTGTACTTCATGACTTGACAGATGTGACGACAGGACCCATTACTACCTACATATACTCTACTGGACGGATGGATGGATGGTATAAGTCACTAAACAACACAAAAGACTTTCATGTTTGTCGACTGTCTTTACCTCTGAGCCAGCGAAGGCCCCTTTGAGCTGCACTGGGCTGACTGGCTGTGTCCTGAGACATACCCCGATATATCACGATTTTCTCTGATTTATAGCTCCATAAATCATAACGCAGTCGACTTTCCAAACCACTGCACTTCATTTTCCCATTTGTTACTGTCACTTCCATTAAAACTCGCGTGCTTAAACAGCTGATATACGCTACACAAGGGGTGCATACTTAATATTATTGAATGATAAATGAACACACACACACACACACACACACGCACACGCACACACACACACACACACACACACTTGGTGAACTAACCCAACTATCTGCATGGAAGTAGAAATGGAGTTGTGCTTAACAGTTCTTATCTACTCCTGATATTTCAAAACGTTGCTAAAAATATGATAATAGTGTGAGTTTCGGTTTGCTGTAGCTTTAGCAAAATTGCACAGGACTTTTGATAACGAATGTACAATTGTGTTAGAAAGTGATAACGCAGAATCCAGGTTCTTCTCTACTCACAGCTTGAGTCGGGAAAGATTTATTCCTCATACCTTCAAACATCCTTTACAACTATCCAGGCATCACTGGCCTCACTCCTTCTTTCATGCTATTCTCAAGGGTCTCTGTGCTTGGAATACTGGTTAAAATTTAAATAATTGTTGAGGCAAAGCTTCCAAGTATATTTTTTTTAATGAGTTTCCAAGCACAGTCCACCACCTTGAACCAGCAAGCATCACTTCTCATCTTGAATGGTAAACACGCAATATAGGTCACCAGGACGGGGACAAGGGTTTTTAATCCAGTGTTGCCAACTTCAGCGACAGAATTGCCACCCTCATCTTACAGCATTACTAATGTACTATATCAAGGCACACCACTCTGTAATTAGTTTTCGTTTTACGGATGGTATATTGCTGACTAGGGCTGATCATTAGTTTTAGGAAGTGAGTGATATCAGATCTGTGCTTGGAAACTGGTTCGTGCTTTGATAGAAAGGCATCAATGACAGTAAAAATGTTGTCGTTTCTCGTGTCTCTGTGTACACTGGCTCAGTACATGAACTTTGAAAATCAGTCTCACGGATCTGAGGCCATTAATACATGACTTACTTTGTTGCAGGAAAACAGAATGACCAGAGTATTGTGTTACTTTGGATTCACGAGACTGACTTTCAGGTTCCATTACGGTACAAATGAGACGATACTACATTTTCTGTCGATTGTACAATGATGTATGCAAACACAACACTGTGGTACTCCCCTTTGTCTACGGGTTGTGGAATCAGTAGTGTGAGGCTAGCAACATTATCCTTCCCCCATTTCCATTTCCCCAACTCTAATTAAACATCAATAACTATGTAACCCATTGACAGGTACAAATTATATCAGGCTGCCTTCGACCTTTTGAGAATGACTGCACTGTCCACATCTCATAATACGAACCAGTCACTTTGCTATGATTTTTTTTTTTTTTTTTTTTCTATTATTACTGCTTATATATATATATATATCTTTACTTTTCAGTTCATGTTTACGAAAGTGCAGTTGGACACAGGAATTCGTGGTACAGCCCAGATGGAAGATGCTTGTCCCTCTCCAGTAGCCAGTGAGTATTGTCTGGTTTTTGCTTATCGTCGCCATCCTTACATACACATCATGGTTTCTTACCCTGGTATATCTTATTGGTCATTAAGGGGGAAGTTTTGTGTTGATAATTCTGGAGCAACTGAATACTACTCCAGACGATTCCAAGCAACAGAACACCATTGATTTTGCTCTTCTGGTTCTGTTTCCTGGCATACTTTGGAGGAATCGAGGAGCTCCAATATAACAAAAGCGAATTATCCACTTAAGTAACCTGATACAATTTTAGAAGCTGAGTATCTTACACCTGGGCTCTACCACGAATTCATGTGTCCAGCTGTACATGCATCAACAACACTTATTTAACAGCTGATAACTATTGTATTAGCTTTTCATTTTCATTGTTTACTACACGATTGATTGATTGATATTAGGCGCCGCAACAGCGAGGTCATATAGCGCCAGAAAAAGGTGATAGAGAGGTGAGACAGCAAGTTTATGACACGATATGTCTGTTTTGTCGTCGTTCGGTATTACACCCTTTCGATCTCCATTATATTACATCGAAAATAGATGTACTTCCACCTTAGATGCTTAGACTAACACGCAAGAAAAATCCATCAGAAGTCTATTGGTGAATATGAAGATAAGTGGACCTATTCACAGTCCTTTGTTGTTGGTGTTATTGTTATTATTATTATTGTTGTTTTTGTTATTGTTGTTGTTGTTATTATTGTTGTTGTTGTTGTTATTATTATTATTGTGGTTATTATTAGTGTTATTATTGTTGTTATTATTATTATTTTTATTATTATTATTATTATTTTTATTGTTATTATTATTGCTATTATTATTGTTATTATTATTGTTGTTAATATTATTTTTATTATTACCGGTATTATTATTATTATTATTATTATTATTATTATTATTATTATTATTATTATTATTATTATCATGTGAGGTTCCACGTACTGTACCCGCTGGCTGGTAGTGTCACTGGGGATATAATATTCTCGATTGCTTTGTTAGATAAACATACAGACTATTGGATATGACACTGACAGCTATAGGCTATTATTGCCCTTTAATTAAAGTTCGACTAGAAATAATATCCATCCATACATACATACATACATAAACACGTGCACACACATTATGCTTATGGGAGTACACATTATACATACAAAAAAAAAAAAACATCTTTAATTTAAACATACATTTTTATACATACAAAAAAAAAACATCTTTAATTTAAACATACATTTTTATACATACAAAAAAAAAACATCTTTAATTTAAACATACATTTTTATACATACAAAAAAAAAACATCTTTAATTTAAACATACATTTTTATACATACAAAAAAAAGCATCTAGGTTTACATTTTTCAGAGATATCACATACATACTAATCATACACCACATAATGACCATAAACTAATAAAAAATCATACATGCACACATAATTTGGCTTTTGGGACTTTAGGGGGCCAATTTCACAGTTGTTCGTAGTGATTTGTAAGCACCCGAACGAAGGTAAAGTGAACTGTGTGAATGATTTATGTTGATGAGAGTTGGTGACTAAATTATGAAGCGATCCTAATTATCCAACCGCTTGTTAATTAAGGAGATAATACACTTTTGGTACTGTACACTCGCAATCCAAAATTTGTATCCAGGCCTTGTTGAAGTTTCGAATCATTTGACATACTAGTGAACCAATTACAACGCTTATCCTGTTTTATATTTGCTTGAGTTCGCTTAAGGGGGGTAATTTTTTTTTTTTTATATTGGAGTGCCTTGATTCCTCCAAAGTATGCCAGGAAACAGGACCATATGAACAAAAATAATGGTGTTCTGTTGCTTGGAATAGTTTGGAGGATTCAGTTGCTCCAGATTTAATAACACAAAATTTCCCCCTTAATACTCGATCAGGTTATTCGAAGCAAGCCTCGATATATATATTTTGGATTGTGAGTGTACGTACAGTCACTCATAAAAATTAATACCCTCCCCTGGCCAATCACCTTCTTATACGTGTAAATCGGTTCTGGCAACAGTGTACGTGACGTCAGTGATGGCGCTTGAGAGATGAAGTTGATCTGCTCGACTCACTTGGAACTAACGGTAGATGAGGCGAAGCATGAGTTGGGATAATGTTTCGAGCAAACCAACCTTCCTCCAAACACCATCCACACCACCACCTCTGACGTCAGATACAATGTTACCAGAACCGATATCACACGAGTTAAAAGGTGTCTTGCCTGGGGGGGTCTTTACTTTTATGAGTGACTGTACAACTATTGGCCACAAGAATTCATACACACATTCTAGGATTCAAGGGTTCACAACATATAGAAAATATAAAAAGTCTATGTAACTGCAAAAACATGGTAATAGGATTTTTTTTTTTTTTTTTTTTTTTTTTTTTCAATCACCGAGTCACTTGGTAGACCTTTCATTGCAGTACTTCCAGAATAATAATCTCTCTTTCCAAATAGCCTGTATAAGAATTTCTGTGGTCAACTGTATATTAGTCCAAAGTCCGCCTGAAAAAAAATAGGGCCAGATTAATAAATTATAAGTAATGGTGTCCTGTTGCTTGGAATAGTTTGGAGAAATCAGTTGCTCCAGATTGACCAACATTGTACTACCTACCCCCTAAAAAAAAGTGAAAGTGGATTCTGAGTTACTTGGGAAACAATGAAGATGGACTGTTTGTTATGTTTGTGTATAAAGAAACCCTTGATGAAACAAAAACAAAAAAAAACGTCTGTGAAATTGCCTCTTCATTGGAGTAGCAACAGGTTAACCCCACATGGAAATAGAACCACCGAAGACCAGCAGAGAAATATATGAGACAAGGGACCTAAGCGTCGGTTTATCGGACTCTTTTTTTTTTTTTAGTGTGGTGTGGTCTAGTGGATGGAGAGATACATACATAGATAGATAGATCCCTTGTCTCACATTTGTTGGTTCGATTCGTAGGTGGGGTAGTTAGTTAACCTGCTCATATTATTTTATGCTCACTGGAATGTATCATATGTATTATTATATGTATTATTATTTTAGGATAAATTAGAGATTGGGTAGAGTTTGAGTTGGTCCAATACAGTTAGTTACCTCTTGTTTATATTGATGCCCACTAGAATGTGTGTATTATTTGGGACTTGAAGAATGGTTTAAGGGGGTGCCGGAATAGGGGACAGGCTTGGTAGGGGGGAGGGGTGCGGGGGGTGCGGGAATAGGGGGACAGGCTTTGGGGGGGTAGAAAGCCTGTCCACTATTCCCGCACCCCCCTAACCCCTCCACCAAGCCTGTCCCCCTACTCCCGCACCCCCCAAAACCCCCCCAAGCCTGTTTCCTACTTTCGCACCCCCCTAAGCCCCCCCCCCAAGCCTGTCCCCCTACTCCCGCACCCCCTTAAGTAGGCCTATATATAGTACTGCTATCTTGAGAAGTTCTTGTTAATATTTATAGGGACGGGAATGTGTGTATATTATTTTTAACTTGGAATAAGGTTTGAGTAGTCCCAGTACTGTTTTTATTTTAAGGGAGGAATATGTTGTTGGTAAATCTGGTGTAAATAATTCTTCCAAAGTATTCCAAGCCACAGAACATCCTTATT
This sequence comes from Petrolisthes cinctipes, assembly GCA_033782935.1. Lineage (NCBI taxonomy): Eukaryota > Metazoa > Arthropoda > Malacostraca > Decapoda > Porcellanidae > Petrolisthes > Petrolisthes cinctipes. The sequence goes on from JAWQEG010004305.1 coordinate 33,286, forward strand.
TTTAGCATCACTGTACACTCGCTATCCAAAATATGTATCCAGGCTTGCTTCGAATAGCCTGATCGAATATTAAGCGAGCTCAAGCTATATATAAAACAGGATAAGCGTTGTAATTGGTTCACTAGTATGTCAAATGAGTCGAAACTTCAACAAGACCTGGATACAAATTTTGGATTGCGAGTGTACAGTATAACCTACAGTACTTCCCCCTAAACTTACATACAACTGTCTTCTTTCCTCCATTTTATTTTCTAACGATAAACTATTTTACAGGGGAAAAATAACCAAGCCTGAGAGATTAACAATTCTTTTATCATTTTCGAGAAACGTTCGAGCCAATCATAAATAAATGTATATCAAATATTTGTACAATCATAATGCATAAGAGCTTGATCCGACTCTAATAACTTTTACCGCTGGGAACATATTAAATGTTATTATTGGATTAATTTTCATCTGCATAATAGCAGGCGAGGCTGAGGCTGGTCTGTGTAACACTGTATTTTAATTGTCCTGGAAAACATTGGGGGATTGTTTTTCAGAGGCAAATGTTGGACTCACTGCTATACCAACGATATACTTAGTGTGAGGGTACTGTTACGGTACTTAGTGTGAGGGTACTGTTACGGTACAGTTACGGTACGGTACTTAGAGTGAGGGTACAGTTACAGATACATTACGGTACTTAGGGTGAGGGTACAGTTACGGTACTTAGAGAGTGAGGGTACAGTTATGGTACTTAGAGTGAGGGTACAGCTACAGATACATTACGATACGGTACTTAGAGTGAGGATACAGTTACAGATACATTACGGTACTTAGGGTGAGGGTATAGTTATGGTACTTAGAGTGAGGATATAGTTATGGTACTTAGAGTGAGGGTACAGTTACAGTACTTAGTGTGAGGGTACAGTTACAGTACTTAGTGTGAGGGTACAGTTACGGTACTTAGAGTGAGGGTACTGTTACGGTACTTAGAGTGAGGGTACTGTTATGGTACTTAGAGTGAGGGTACTGTTATGGTACTTAGAGTGAGGGTACTGTTATGGTACTTAGTGTGAGGGTACTGTTACGGTACTTAGTGTGAGGGTACTGTTACGGTACTTAGGGTGAGGGTACTGTTACGGTACTTAGGGTGAGGGTACTGTTACGGTACTTAGTGTGAGGGTATAGTTATGGTACTTAGTGTGAGGGTACTGTTACGGTACTTAGTGTGAGGGTACAGTTACGGTACTTAGTGTGAGGGTACAGTTACGGTACTTAGTGTGAGGGTACAGTTATGGTACTTAGTGTGAGGGTATAGTTACGGTACTTAGAGTGAGGGTACTGTTATGGTACTTAGTGTGAGGGTACAGTTATGGTACTTAGAGTGAGGGTATAGTTACGGTACTTAGTGTGAGGGTACTGTTATGGTACTTAGTGTGAGGGTACAGTTGCGAACACATTTTGGTACTTAGAGTGAGAGTACAGTTACGAACACATTACATTACGGTACTTAGAGAGATGGTACAGTTACGGACACATTACATTACGGTACTTAGAGAGAGATGGTACAGTTACGAACACATGAAACAGGCACTTCAAACGGGCCCCTTGTTAAGATGAGATTCTATTGTTGGTGAATGAAAGGTCTACGATTCCATCAAAACTATGCCACGAAACAGATCCTCTATATATTATGTTTGGATAAATATATTCTTTCCGTCGACAAGAGTGGGTTTTATTCACCGTATATTAGTATCATTGAAGGCATCTGTTTTCTGGCATAGTTTGGACAGGATTCAGTGGTCATTCAATTCACCAACAACACGATCTCCCCTTAATTAAGCATAGAATAAGACACACCTCAACACACAACGTCTCATGCTATACCCTATGCTAAATCTAAATAAGTGGTCCCGTTTCAGCGAGGTGTGTATAGGATGTGGTAATAACACTATATTAATTTTGATACTCAAGAACAATACACACACATTAAAATTATCCGAAATTACCAATGAACACAATCACAGACTGACATTAATATCACAATCTGACGAACAAATAACAGGCTGCTCCATAATATGCTAATTCTTGACGCCGATTGTATGAATAATTTACAGTATCATGTTGCAGAGCATGAAAACCAATATCTTGTATCAATTTCATAATAGAATATAGGTACGGTAGTGATATTAATGATTCAAGCATGAGTAAGCCAGCATGAGTCAGACAACTTAAAGATCTATACTCCAAAACAACAACAACAACAAGAGTAAGCCAGCGTGAGTCAGACAACGTAAAGATCAATACTCCAAAACAATAACAGCAAGAGTAAGCCAGCATGAGTCAGACAACGTAAAGATCTATACTCCAAAACAACAACAACAACAAGAGTAAGCCAGCATGAGTCAGACAACGTAAAGATCTATACTCCAAAACAACAACAACACTGTATTAAACGTTTGGGTGAAGTTCCATGGCATTACTCACCTTAAGAGTGCTCGGAACTGAACATGTAACCTAGAATTGAGCTCTTTTATTATCTGTATCATGAGTAATTGTTTGTGTTTATATGAAAACCAAATTTGATACAATTTTAGTTGCTTTAATGTTGTGTTTATTATAATGTATACTCGTATAATTATGTAATCCTATTGAGGCTTGGTGGTTTGATTTTTATATGAATCCACAATTACTGCTGCTCCATGACACGTGAGGTTGTGAAACACTGAATAAAGTCAAGGAAGTCAAGTAAGTAGTTCACTGGTAGGTCAATCGGAAACTTCAACAAGGCATTATATACTTATTTTGGCTCGTGACTGTACATCCCGTCCTTCCCCGCCAAAAATAACTAGGGAAGGAAATATTATAGGTGAGAGAATATGGAAGAGGCGGGTCACATACAAGTTTTTTTTTTTTTTTTTTTTTTTTTTTTCATATTACTTCATCATCCATTATTATTATTATTATAAGTCTGGGATCTATCTATCTTTCAGTAATACTACGATTCTGTGGTGTATTAAAACTGAAGTAAATAGCAAATGAAATAATGATAAATGTAAGAAATTCTGGAGTATAGTGTAGAGTGTGTGGTGTGGTGTAGAGTGTGTGGTGTGGTGTGGTGTAGAGTATGTGTGTAGAGTATATTTGATATAAAAAAAAATCTTTACATAAAATACAATAAAAAATTTAGAAATAAGATAAAGAAAAATTATTAGTCAGTGAAGGTGTTTGGTGAGTTATATATTCAGCATCCCACGTGTGAAATGATACCAACAGGACACTTTAAAATTATGTTTGTTTATCTGGTCCCATTTCAAGGCTCTCTAATGTACCAAAAGTGTATTAACCCCTCAATGGAATAGTACCGTACAGTGTTAGTAAATCTGGAGCAACTGAATTCTCCAAACTATTCCAAGCAACAGGGCACCATTATTTGTGTTAAGGGGATAGTATACTTTTGATAGATTGGAGCGCTTTGATTCCTCCATAGTATGCCAGGAAACAGGACTAGATGAACGAAAATAATGGTGGTGTGTTCCTAGGAAGAGATTGGAGGAAATATTATATCGAAAATGCCAAGAATATATCCTCCCCTTAATCTGGCCTCGTTTCCTGGCATGCTTTGGAGGAATCAAGACTCTCTAATGTACAGCCACAATCAAATAACCACCAACACTTTCCTTCCATCGTGCAAATAAATCGGTATCATATCAAAATATAATCATACAACACCTTACATCAACTCAATCCCCTCAATTATTATTATGAGGTGCTGCAAAATCATAAACGTGTTATTCTTTATTACCAAGATATTTACTACGACGATGGAATGAAAGTGTCGGCGGATATTTGATTGTGGCTGTACAGTACCAAAAATATACCGTACTATCCCCTGAAGCCCAATTTTGCTAGGCACTGTATACTTGAAGCGAGAGCATCAGACTGAGCCACAAAAATCCCTCTGGTAATTTGCATTAACAAAGACTCTTCGAGACTCTCTTTGCTTGCATGATTACGCTATAAATTATCTCTATTGAAATTACATGTTTTTTTCGTGAAGCAACTCATGATTTAATTTCTGCTGCTTGGAGGGTGGATGAAAGGGTGGTGTGGTGTGGTGTTGTGTGGTGTGATGTGATGCAGTGTGTGTTGGGGTATGGTGTAGTGGGTGGTGTGGTGGAGAGGGGTCGTTGGGTGTGGTGTGATGTAGAGGGTGTGGTGTAGTGTAGAGTGTGTGGTGTAGAGTGTGTGGTGTGGTGTGGTGTAGAGTATGTGTGTAGAGTATATTTGATATAAAAAAAAATCTTTACATAAAATACTATAACAAATTTAGAAATAAGATAAAGAAAAATGTGTACTTAGTAATTGTTCTTCATTATCGAAGCTTTAGTCTGGCAAATGTGAAGTGTGTCACTCACTGTATCTGCTTTTCTCAAGGTGGAAGTATTATTGTGTTGAACTGTGCATACATAGCCTTATAAAGCAGATCCAGCTTCTTGTCGCGTTGCTATTCGTGAGTATCGTATATATTCCACCCAGCAACGTGAATTATCGGAATGTGTTGTGTTCTAGTCTACCATCTGAGTTGTGTGGTATGTTTGTTTGACTTATGTTTTTGGTTTATTATAATTATTGGGGGGAATTTTACCTAGAACGTTTGGGGGTAACCTACTATTTGTCTATTTATTTTGAGAATGGTTGTCATACAGTCGTGTCTTGCACACACCACTGCACCTGTTATAAATTTGATATTCTGATATAAAGATGAAGATGTCAGGGCCTTACTAATTATTTCCTGTGGAACGTGCTGGCATCAGACACTGACGGAAAGGAAGGAGGAAAGAATCTGAGAGAAAGCAACCTCATAATCCTCATTACCTCACTTTCTGATCAGGCCTCGTGGGAGACACACGTTCGCTGCTGTGCTCCAAAGGTCTTATTGGCTGCCTTTTTTTGGTCTGCTCGACACGCTTTGAAGAAGCAGGAAATGAGACCAAGCCTGAGTTTTTGGCAGCGGTTATTTCAAGTACAATATTACCAGAACCGAATTACAAGGGTTAACAGATGTATTGTCTGAGTCGTCTTAGCGTTTAAAAGTGACAGTTTTCTCGAAGACCATAATCTGTAGTTCATTGCTTGAAACAGGTATGTCCAGTCCGCCGGGAAGGTTCACAGGCGAATCACGTGTTACTTAGACCCAGGCCGAGTTTCTCA